>APFE030881336.1:0-117243 GCA_000404065.3 Pinus taeda | reverse complement strand
TGGATGGCTAGATGCACGTGCATGGTATCAGTGGACTACTCTTTTGAGTAGATCTTATTATTTGTGTTCTTCCCATGTTTCAGGGACGAAACATGCTAAGAGGGGTGGAATGTTATATACCTAGGGGGGTAATATGGGGCACCGAGGGAGGTACCCAAGGTAATAATGTAATAATGGGATGGGCCATAGTAATAAATAAGGTGGTTAACCCATGTCATGTAAAGGACCACAAGTAGTTAATAATAATGTAATGGGCCCATGGTATTAGTTGATGGTATGAGTAAACCATGGTAATGATGCATGGTATTGTATGTATGAAGCCTATATAGAGGCTAGAGACTCCACATGGAAGGATATGAAGAGAAGTATTCTTGTATGAATAGGTTGTGGAGTGTTATCCTTCCTTAAGGAGTGATTGTATGGTGTTGCCATACCTTAAGGGTTTGATAATAAAGAAGCATTTCTATCTTATTTCTTGGGTTTATTTGCATTATCTTATACTTTCTTATCAGAGCTCTATTTTTGGGTTAGATATACAACAGGAATTCATATCATCATTCATAGGTCACCACTTGGATTCTTATGAGGATACTCAACTCAGAAGAACACATACTTCAGATGCCATATATATTATTGAGATATAAATATGTCTTTTGTCATCAAGTTGGCTTCTTCCAATAGTATCTTATGAAGAAAACGTGTTCCTAGGAAGCACAAAGGTGATAAGGTAGCTTGAGTATCACAAAGATGGGTCATAGTGTAATTTAAATTTTATAGATAACTCGACCTAATACTTCAGATACCACTGCTCTTCAATTTCCTAGCTTTGATACCATGTGGAAATTCCAATGCAAGAGAGAATTTCTTTAACATGATAATTACTTGTGAAAATATTTAGCGTTCTTATTATATCTTTCTTTATTATTCATCAAGAAACTACCATTCGAATACAAGAAAATAGATATCAAAGTGCACAAGAGACAAGAGACACCAAATATTAGGCCAAAGGCCAGGGAAAAACCCATAAGGGGAAAACCCACAAATCCTTTCCTTATAGATTCTTCATCAACAAGATAAATCCAAGTCAAACTAACCAATAGACCAATTTCCAAGTACGAAGTTATCCCTCTCAAGATTTCATAAGTTTGTCCTTCAGAACTTTTTCATCACAGTGAAGCCTCATAATTTCGCATAAAAATTTCAGTCCTTAAGTTTCGATCTACCTCAAAAGTCTGTTCATAATTTCGTATAAGTATGATGGATGTGTGACTTCGACTTGCCTCAGAAACTTCAGAGATATATTTCTTCAAGGAACTCACAAACTTCAGTGATATATTGCCTCAATGAACTCACAAACTTCAAAAATATTGTAGCTTGTATTACAAAGATACTATAGCTTGCATCACAGAGGTTAGTGTCATCTTGTAGCTCATATTACAAACATATTGTAGCTCGCATCACAGAGAGGTTAGTGTCATCATGTAGCTCGCATTACAAACATATTGTTGCTTGTATCACAAAAAGGTTAGTGTCATCTTGTAGCTCATGTATTTCAGAGATAGTCTTCCACAACTAGCTCGTATATTTCCAAATGTATGTGCCTCAGATTCCTTTCCACAGACCTGAATTTCTCTGCAATAGAAGATCATCGAATTAGTTTCTAAATGATGGAGGATAGGTGCCAATATATAGTTTTTCATTCATGTGAAGAGACACGTCCTTTGGGAAGGATGATTTGTCTTTCTGGAGGGCCAAATTGGTAACTTGGAAGGACAAATGACACTTACAAAAAAATCAAATTTTCTTCTTTTCATAGGGTCATGAAGAACATGCCCTTTGACTTTTCTTTTGACCAAAAATAAAGCACGAAGAACATGCTACATAATAATATAATTTCCCTTCTTTTGTTTTTACATGAAATGCATATTGATACAAGTACAATAATAATTATGAAGACTAAACCTAGTTACAGTTTCAACAGAATCTATTATTGTATATGTGACGTACTCAAACCCATTTCCATTGGTCATTGGGTCAATCCATTAAAATCTATCCTCTTTCAATTGGAATTGACTAGTCGTAAGTCCACACCATTATGCCATTTCATTACAATCAATTTAATATGAAATACAATTGCATATTTATATTATTTAGAATTCTAATGAAATTAAACATAAATGCAAAACAGTTTCCCACATTACTACAACAAGTATTTAACCGCATACATGATTTATAGAAGGATTATCATCCGACCACTTAATTAACCATACCAGTATATGTTTTTTACATTAGCATTTGATTAAATGGAGTACATGACAAGATGTATATAAAATCATTCTACATAGAGATAATCACAAATCCTTCTGGGTTTTGTCATGGTCATAGACATCTGCAAAGCTAATTCCATACAATTGGCATGGTTGAATCCTAACTTACATAATAAAGTTTGAATTGTGCATTCTACAACCTGAATGAATGGTTGTAAGAACCTTTAACTTTGCATACATTTACCTTTTAAACAACCCACAAAACCTTTTTGAAACATGATCATATTTGTGTTGACATTCACCAATTTAGAGGACTTAACCATGACCAAATAACAACCACAAGAATTAAACATCAATATATAAGTACTAACGATAAAGTTACTTACCTGATAGTGAAACCCTTGGGGAAAATAACTCCATTTGAACATTTTTACTCCTATCCATAGGCACCAACTCATGTAGGTTCCACACCCAAGATGGGTAATCAAGCAACAAAGGTGAATTTGGTAGCTAGATCTCTCACATGCAATCCTAACCTATTCTACAACTTAAATGGGTTTTATTTTATTTTGATGATAGAGCTCTAGGAAACTTAACTTTCAAACATTGTATAAACCTCTTCCTTCTAGCACAACTTTACCTAGACACCCCATTTCTCTGCAAAACAATGCATTAGGGAGTTCAATATGACCAATATTTTTTTTACAAAAAGAGTTCCAACTTCAAATTATGGGAATCCTAGCAATGATTTGGAATTACGGACAATATTGACCCCAATTCCATGGCTCTCATGAACATCGCGTTACTCATCAACAACATGTCCCTCATAACAACATCATATATCCCATGCATTTCCCTTCAATATCATCCTATATATAGGAAAATAATCACAACTAGCTTACTAATTAACCAACAATAATCCCCAACTTGTCTCTATCCCACACTAGCCTCATGCTCATGGGTTCTCGAAATTTAATTGTAAGCATAGGAACCATGGCTTCTCACACAAGATGTCTCTAAACTAATAGAGGAATAATAAATGAAGGTTCATGGCTAAATAACATAATGGAAGAACGAGTGAATGAGTGAATCACTTCAACCCCCAAAGAACTTACACAAGATGTATTATCCCTGAATGGAGAGTATGTGCCTTCTATAAAATCTTGGGAAGATAATTGAAGGACGCATAAGTCAAAGGGTTGGTAGAAATTATGGGAAGACACTTGACAACAAAAATATAATAACATTTCCAATTGATCCACCCTACATGCCCTCTTGTTGCTTTTTGGTTGCGTGGTGTTCCTAGGATGATAGTGTTGGGTGTGTGTTATATTATTCCCACGTGTCATGGGGTCTGAGGCAACGTCTCAAATTTTTATTTTATTTTATGAGAACCCAAAGATGGTGGGCGGACCTACCCATGGTTTTGTGCACGGTTTTTGCACATGATTTTGGGCATGATGGTTTTCTACCCATGGTATTTTGTAGATCCGGTCAAGGGAACTACGATTATGTTCTAATACAGGATTAGTGGATTAGGGTTTATGAATTCTTACAGGATTAGTGGATTGGGGTTTATGAATTCTTTGGCATGTATATATATGTATTGTAACATTGAAAGGAATATAATGAAAAATCAATCTGGTAGTCCCAGTTTTGGGATCTAGGGGAAAAACTTTGTGTATATTTGTTTTATGTTCTCGCTATTGTATATTTTTTTTGTTTTAAGAATTTGTATGCAGGTAATTTATGTACATGGTTAAAACCTACAATTATTAACCCTTAAGTGTACTTTAATTTATCAATATTATGTAATAATTTCAATTTAATTCAAGTGGCAATATACTTACCATACGTACCACATGATTATCGTACCCACTTTAGAAGGGCCATACCATCTTGCAGGTTTAGTTTCTTGTCATCTGGTGATAGGCCTTGACCTTTTCTTGTGCATTTGATGAATTAACATCCAACGTAATTTCCACAAGTCCATATTTGGGGAATTACATAGAAAGAAAAAAATAAAGTATTGCAATGAAAACCAACTTTCTACTAAAAACCAACGGTGAAAATTCATCGTGATGTACATAACAATACATAATGGATAGAATGGTATAACTTATCTCTAAAATTAGATATGACACCTAC
Organism: Pinus taeda; assembly: GCA_000404065.3. Taxonomy (NCBI): domain Eukaryota; kingdom Viridiplantae; phylum Streptophyta; class Pinopsida; order Pinales; family Pinaceae; genus Pinus; species Pinus taeda. The sequence continues at coordinate 112,828 of APFE030881336.1, read as the reverse complement.
ACTCATTCCCAAAAATCCCTTGACTGGAAGAGGAGAACTCATTATATGACAATATGAATAAAGAACACAAGCGTTCTCAAATCCTAACATAGAAATATTAAACCTGGGAGATGAGGTGGTGAAAAAAAGGTGGGTCCCAAAATATATGTTCGAATGCCAGTTTATTGGACCATATCATTTCATACAAATTCTAATTCCTTAATGCAATATCTTGCTCTAAAGTTTTTCAGGAGATCTACGCTTGAAATATGTTCATCAAAAATTGATTTTTGAGGATATTCCTCTTTGGAAATAGGTTAGGCTTATTCCTCTTTGAGAATTGGTCTCCTTGTTCCTCTTCAAGAATTGTTTCTCCTTGCTACTTGTCTTTCTCTTCTTTCAACTTTTGAATTAACAATGTTTATTTCCTTGGCCTCTACATTGACATCCTTTATTGCTATGAGGCTTCACTTAGTCTTGGTTGCATCACTTTATCTACCTCTATAAGGTCTTCAATACCCTTTCTTATGTCATGTTAGGAAATGCCTTTGTGTTCTTGCATTGAGATAACCTTCATGTCAAAAAAGTGTTCTCTTATCTAGTTGTTTTGTCATTGTTAGAGTCACTTATCTATCCAATCGTGCAAGTGGTACTAATTTTCTCTTTGTTGATACAAACTCTTCTATGTTCTTCTGGCTTGCATCAAAAGAACTATTTCCACCATTTATGACACCAAAAAATGCTAAGAGTTTGAAATGAACTAAAAATTCAAAGATTGTAAAAAGCGAGATTGTTGTTAAGATGACCCATTTTTAGTTATAAAGTATAATCCCACTTATTACATGATAATGGTAAAAGAATAAAACAAGTAAACTACTTCAAAATTCAAGAATATTATATATTTTTTAAGTTTTTAGATCATATATATTTTTTCAATAATACAAAATATTCTTTTGAACTCATACGGCAAAGAGATTGTGAATTTATATAAACACACATGAAAGGAATCTTTCTCCATCATGAGTCTTCCTTTTTCTCTTCACCACTTGAAGATTAATCATTATATTTCATATTCAATTTAGATCTCTTTTAATATCTTCATAGTGACATCACTTGATGATGTAAAAACACATACTAAAATTCAAAGTAAAGCATATGCCCCACTTATGTCCTATAATGTCCATCATGTCTTTAGGTTGTCTTTATCTTGTGTCATATGATGCCTATGTTATACCATATTCAAGAGGTTCATTATTTTCTAGTTGAGCCATGAGATATATTAGGAATATGTATTAGATGCTTATAATGTTTAATTTTACAAGTAATCTCTCTCATATTTTATATGAGGAAACTACATTCAAAATAAAGCATGGCCCACTTATGTCTTATAATGTTCATTATGTCTTATCTTTTGTCATATAATGCCTATGCTATACCATATTCAAGAGGTTGATTATTTTCTAGTTGAGCCATTAAATATATTAGGAATATGTATTAGATGCTTATAATGTTTATAATAAGGATAATTTTAGTAGTAATCTCTCTCATATTCTATATGAGGAAACTTAAATTCAACCATGCTTGAAGCCATTACAACAAAGTTTATCATATCACTTGTGAGAATTGAACATGGGTGGAGAGAATAACAATCATTCCTCCTAATCACTGGAGATAAACCCAATTGACCAATAATTATTCACTTTACCATAATAAATTATTGATTTAAAATCATGAACAAATTTGGACAAAAAAAAAAAAAAAAAAACTTATCATACAATAATGAAAAACACTTAAATTATATCCAGCCAAACTCATTAAAACTTAACTAGAAAACAAAATACTTTGGCTGAAAAAATAAAACTAAAAAGATCACCATAGATCTTGACTACCGCTAATACACATGACCAGTGCTAAACAAGGGGATAATATTTAATAAGGAAACACTAAATCTCTTCCTATACTTACCATTCTAGCCAATCCCAAGTAAATGACTAGCAAAAATGTTCTCTTTTAGAGAAAAATAGTTTACAATTTACTATATCATTCTTACATCAAACAATTTTCACTTTAATCTTGTTGGAGAGTTACTTTAATTGGTTAAGTTAAAGCACTTTTATTATTAAGAAGTTATATATTCAATTCTCTCAACACTCCCAAAGTCAAAATTAATAATTATGCCAACAAAAACTTATTTCTTCTAATAAATTTGCCTAATACAAATAACCATAAACCACATTAAAAAATAAATAAATAAAAATCTTCCCATAAAAACATGACCAACGCTAAACACAAAGATAAACTTTAATAATGGGAGAGACTAAATGCCTTGTCAAGTAAATGACATGGGAAAATGTACTCGTAAGAGGAAACACTTTACTAAATAACTCGTGATGATCGGTAGAAAGAATAAACCTCATGATCATCAGGGGAAAGAAAAAGAATAACTTTGTATAAGAACTATGGAAAGACAACGACCAAAATAGTTGTTATTTGGTATAAGATTCTATTTTTGAGGGAAACCTAATATGAAATATACAAAAATATTATAATAATAATTGTATGGTAGCATGCCAAAATATTATAATAATAATAATTGTATGATGTCATGATTAAGCAAGGAGTTGTTTACTTTTCCAACCGCTTTCCTCATTATCACATGATAATTAAATTAATGTTTAGATTCCTCATGATTAGGATTTTGATTTTCAATTAATAAAATTGATAATGGTAAATAATGTTCAAATTTTAAGGATATTGTGATTTTCAAGGGATAAATTTGTTATTTTTATTTTTAACAGCAATTTGAAATATTTTATTTATTAATTTTTTAGAAATATTTATTCTTTTTAAAAATTTTCTATCAATTTTTTAAAAACTTTATCTTTTTAAATAAAATGTTTATCAAAATTTTCTTGAAAAAATCACATAAAAAACAAATATAATAAACATGTTTCCAACTTTTAAATTTATCATCATCGATATCTGGATAATAAACTTAAATAAAAGTTACAAACAAGTCGACCATATGATTTCTCTTGAAACTCTTGACCTAATATCTTATTTTAATAACAAAAAATGTAACTCCATATTTTTATCCGTGCGGAGTTCCGACCGACAATTGGGAAAGGCCACATTTTCCAATTTAGCTCAATTTAGCTCATGGAAGTCTCTGTCAGTGAAGTGAGACCTACGTGAGGGGCAGCCCAGATCTCGCTGTCCTCAAATTTAATCAAATGCAAGGAAAGGACATAGAAAATATTTCTTTAAAGCTGTGCTATTCTCATCCCAACGTAGCAGCAAAGTAAACTTCTATGATTGTGGGTAGACACGTCCAGAACTTAAGTGTGGGACTGGAAGATTGAGCGACCCACCACCTCCCGCCCCCTATGAGTTGAGAGCGATTGGGTGCTGGTCTGCCTACCCTTCACAGCTTTCATTTACTTGGAGTGCACTTCTTTCGGTTGAGATTAAACAGGGCACCTGCCGCATCTGGGCCTTATTTGGACGCCTATTTCTGCTGCTTTTCTGAGCAGTGGAAGCTCAGAGAGAACCGGATCTCGAGCTTCAGAGGCCTTGACAGACAGTCTGATCCAAGTTGAGTTGAGCTGCGAACAATGGGCGAAAGCAAGGCTTCCACATTGCTCCTGATCATCGTTTTCATCATCGATGTCATTGCATTCGGGCTAGCTGTTGCTGCAGAGCAGAGGAGGAGTACTGTGAGTTTTATTTCTCTTCGTGCCCCAATTGTTTTTACAATCTAAATTTCTTTACCCATTTTGTTCATTCAGTAAATTGAATCAATCTAAATGGAATTTTTATTTGATGGTTTGGTGTTCTACTGAACATAGCAATATGATGTGATGGCTTTTAAACTAGTATGAATCAATCTAAAGGGAATTATTAGTCTAGTATGAATTGGATTTATTTCCATCTACATTTTTTTTTTCTATTTGTAGATCTGTTTATAGATGGGTTTTGATTTATCTGATATTTTGAATTGTGCGTTTATCTAGGTTTTTGTGTGTTTTTCTCAGGGTTTAGACTAATAATTGTCCCAAGGTTTATTTGCCAGCTCAGATCTGGTCACATTCTGTGGTTTTCCTTTGTAGATTGGACCTCCCCACTTAATCTCTTGTGGGTTTTGTTCATCTGTCTTCAACTTGTGAACGAGATCTCGATGTGAGTCTCGACTCGCGCATTCCATATCTTGCTGGGGCCAAGTTAGGCCAAGGCCCAAATCTATAGCGGAGGACAACTCTAAAGTCCACCAGCTCTTAACTGGCATCTGCAAGTCCACATACACCATACAGTGTTGGCCAGGAAGTAGCTTGAGGCACTGCATCTATCGATTCACTTCCCAGTCCTCCTGAGCGGACAATATGGTTCCAATTGGTATCATAATTGGGATACCATGGAGTCTAAATGGTGCCTTCCAACTCCCTGTGTAACCAGTGACAGAAAGCTCCCGCTGACATTGAATTAGATGTCTTCTCTCTTGTCCAATGCAGATCTGAGGAATTTGAGTCAGTATCCATAGTATAAATTGAGTCCCTCCAATTATGGGAATTATGGTGAGGAGATTGGTGAAATGACTTCAGGTAATGTGGACCTAACCCTTACAAGCTAAGTCTGGCCAAATTTATGGGGGGGCAAGCAAATGGGATGCCCAAGCTTGCACTTGAGGTTAAATATTAGCATATGATGAAGCAACTAATAAGCAGATCAAGTCATTTAAACCTTAATCATGGAAGGAACCACGATAACTACGCCCTTCCCTATCCTTTCTCCAAAGCTTAACCACAGATCTAGAAGAAAATCATAAGTAGTAGGCATTGAAATGGGTAGATAGTTTGAAAGAAACAGTATGCTCTCATCTATTAGCTATATGACCTAAATTGAGTAATGAGTAGGTTAGTTGCATCTATAGATAGTGAATTTAGATTTTATGCCACATTATTCTTTTACCAGGGAATCAGGCCAGAACCTGGAGGTTAGAATGATGCATGAGAGCTCTCATTTCAAATATTTTGAAAGGCTTTATATTGTTAACAAGGAATTTTTTATGTTGATTGCTGGTGAGTTGAACAGACCACTTGTTCTGAGAGGTCAGTGGAAAATAAAGCCTTACTTTTTTTTCTCCTTTCACAGTTTATTGATCGTTGTTACCAACTTTATTCATTGCAGGCTAAGGTGGTTCCAGACGCCAATTCTGAATACACGTACTGTGTGTATGATTCAGATATAGCAACTGGTTATGGAGTGGGGGCATTTCTCTTTCTCCTTGTAAGCCAGGTACTGATAATGGGTTCCACAAGATGTCTATGTTTTGGCAGATCACTCAGGCCAGGAGGGTCTCGTGCATGGGCTATTGTCTTATTCATTGCCACATGGTAATGCTCTTTCCCTTCTGCTTAAGATGAGCTGGTGTGTTCTAAGGTATTTTTTGAAGCTCTTCTAAATTAAAAAGATGAGCTGGTTTGAATAAAGGCGTGTATGAAGCTCTTCTAACACTAATGTTGCACAAGTAAGATTAGCTGGTTTGAATAAAGGCATATATGAAGCTCTTCTAGCACACTAATGTTGCACTAATAAGATGAGCTGGTGTGAATAAAGGCATGTATGAAGCTCTTCTAGCACTAATGTTGCACTAAAAGGCTTCCTTCTTCTTTAACATGGCCAACATATAATTGGTGGTTGTATTTCCTGTGGGATTTGAACATGGGTTATTAACATGGCAATGCCCCATCTAGAGCACTGCCTGATAGATTAGATAGGGCATTCTTATACCTCCCTACATTTGTGTTCTCAAAAGGTTGTAACAAATTAAAGAATAATAATATCTCTAAATAAGTACTAACAGTCATCTTGTTTTTGTAGGTTGACATTCATCATTGCAGAGGCTTGCTTTGTTGGTGGAGCAGCAAGAAATGCCTACCATACAAAATACAGGGGTTTTTACCAAATAACCAATCTCTCTTGTGAAACACTGCGAAAGGGTGTCTTTGGAGCAGGAGCAGCATTTACAGTGTTCACATTGATTCTAAGTGAGCTCTACTATGTGAGTTTCGCTAGGTCCAAGGAAGGGGGTTGGACACCATATGGTAGAGAGTCTGCTATTGGGATGAGTAGTTTTCCTTGAACAGACTTTAGTGGAGTGAGATCCATCATTTTATTTCTTATGCTGTATAAATTTATGTGATTCTTGTTATCAGAGAACTGTTTCTCAGTACAAAGGTTTGTTTCTAGGTATCTCTAGAAATTGGAAAGACTAGAATTATGCAGCAGAGGGTGTTCATTAGAAGTTAATAAGAAAAAATTGTATTACCCATTGTATTTTTCCACAGAATTTATATTTCTTACCATATGGTGGGATGGCCAGCTTTTCTTGAACAGACTTTACCAGAGTGAGAAAGCCATTATTTTATTCCTTATGCTGTATGCATTTATGTGATTCTTGTTAGGAGAAAACTGCTCAGTAGAAAGGGTTGTGTCAAGGTAGCTCTAGGAATTGGAAAGGACTAGAAATATGCAGAAGAAGGTGTTTTTTAGAAAGCTGATAAGAAAGCGTTGTATTTTCTGTTTATTTTTCCATGGAATTTATGTATCTTTACAATTGGTGTTGACAGCACGAGATATTTTCAGTTTTGAACCTTTATCACTGTTTGATTTTTACCTTAACAATTTCTATTGAAAACGTAGCGTACTTTGACATAGTGTTATAAGATTTGGAAAGCTGTAATACAAAACAAGATTCGGTGCTTCTCATTTTCCGGAGTCTCTGCTTTGTGAAAGATATAACTTTATGTAAAGTAATATGTATTTATCACTGGGCATTGGCAGGTTCCATTACAATAGTATTCAATAGGGCATTACCTGCTTTTACAATCGTCAGTGATATCTGATAGTGGATGTACGGGCACAAGCATCGATCTGTAACTAGCTTTGAAAATTCATAATCACCATCTAAACAAAAGATCTAAAAATAGCAGGCCCAGTCAACAACTAGTATAGGACTGTATATAAAACTTTATACTAGTAAGAAAGATGAATATAATAAAAATTTAGTGTAAGAAAGATGAATCTAATTTTAAATTAGATTTCAAGAAACCTTTAAAGAGATTAAATGAATGATTCAAATTTTATATTAGATTTCAATAATGCCAATTGGATCTTTCTCCAATTGGTGGGATTTCAATTTAACTTTATATTAGATTTTAAGAAATCTCTAAAATCGGATGAATTTAATTTTATACTAGATTTCAAGAATGTCGATTAGGTCTTGTTCCAGTAGTTGGGATTTCAAGGTTGTCTATTCCCTAAAATGATAAAAATGAAGTAAAACGGTTAAAATCACGTTGTACTTGTCGAGGAGGTTGTCTGCATATAAATGTTAATAAGCTAATGATAAATAAATAATGAAGTAAAACAATTAAAATCAAGCTATCTCTGTCAGGGAGGTTGTCTGCACATAAAGGTTAATAAGCTTTTGTATTTTTCACCCACTTCCTGACGAGAAGAGGTGATTTGATTAATGCCTTGGCCAACAGTTAACTATGAGCAAGTGACTTACAGCAATCAAAAATTTGTGGTTAATATGAACCTTTTAAATCACAGGGATGAAGTGGGCTCATAATAAGCATAGAATTACATTCAAGTTTAAAGTTGTCAATTTGTTACTGCGTGAACTCTCTTTCAAAGGAACAGTCCTTACCCAATAGGAGAGTCTAGGAGTAACTACTGGCGCGCCACCCACTGTCACCTTAGTGACCTTGCCTCATACCTTAAGTTAATAAGGGTTTCCTAACCTAACAGGAGTACCCTGATGGTCAAGCTTAGTTAGGTTGCTGGATAAAAAAGTTAGTAACTTTTTTAAGTTACTGGACAAAGATGAAATATTTGCTCAGTATTTGTGTAATTATATGCAATGTTTAAAGTGAAAAACCATTTACCCCTCGTGTTTGATGGGTTTAGCAATAACTAGCATGAAGTATAGACAATGAAAACCACATAATCCAATGTACTATATTGAAATTAAATCTAGGAACTAACAGTATAATGAGTGGTGACATCAAGCAATGAACTTACTTGATTTCAGTCAACTATTTTTAACATCATTTGCAGTGTGCAAACAGAAATGTATCAAGTGCAAAGTACAATAAGTATTTATTTATTTTTTAACCATGGTGAATGGTAAAGGAGTTGTCTATAATGCGACTTTTTGGAGATTCCAGTGACGGAATCCGTCGGAAGAAATTGAGGTTAAATCTTGATTTTTAACAGTTAAAATGGTTTTTAACTGCATATTTGGATTCAGCACCGTGAAAAAACCCCGGGACCTTTTGATTGTGCAGAAACTAGCTATCAAACTTGCGATTCCAATAAATTGCTACCGGATTTTGACTCGAAAAATCCGCCAAAAATACTTTCAAAAAATCTCATTATAGACAACTGCAATGGTAAATGTATGAATATTACTTTAAAGAAACAATTTCTTTATCTCACTGTGTAAAGGACAAATTGCAATTATAAAACCCAGGTAACAAAAAATGTGCAAGTACAGAGTACAATAAGTAGAATAAGTATAAGTATGAATAAGGACAGATTTCAATTATGAAACCCGGATAAGGTGGATCATTAGAAAAGCACCAATTCGGTACACCCAAGTTACCAAGTACCCAGTGTGGACTTTGTCAGGAGATTGAATGCTTAATCAATATACCAAGTACCCAGTCTGTGGACTTTGTAGACTCTGTCAGGAGATTGGATGCGTAATCAATATACCAGTATTAAAAGTAAATTAATTCAGAAAATAATAGATATTTTTGGTGAGATTTTGATAAAATTTACAAAATTTATATGGAAATTCCAGTTACAGTTGTCAAGCTTCAAGATTTTAAGTGTCTATAATCTCTTTTATGATTGTGAATCCATTTCCACCATAAGAACAAGATCTAAACAGCCTTCCTATTAATTTTTCTTTCAAAAATGTTGCCAGATTTAAACATTCCCACCCTTAAATTCACTCCTATCATTAAATTTTCTTTAAAAAAATGGCCAGATTTAAGCACTCCTATCATTAGATTTTCATTCAAAAATTCGCCGGATTTAAACACTCTTATCATTAGATTTTCTTTCAAAAAAATCGCCAGATTCCAATCTACTGGCCAATTTACTCCGTTGGTAAACAACTTTGCAGCGAAAATTGTAATCAGCGAATGAGCCGCATTAAACCGTAAACAAAGGTTGAACCGTGCTCATTTCTTAAATGTTTATCCAAGGAAATAAGACAAGTGTGGTGAGAAGCGAATTATCAATACTAAAATAATTCAAGCAGTGTGAATTCCAAATGCTAATGGAATGTTTAATATGAATCCAGAGAAATGAAAACACAAATTTACCACAATCCACTTTAAACAGTGAAGTTTATGAGCGGCCTGATTCGTAATAAGAACTCTCCAGCGAACTTCAAGCAACTTTGAGGTGTGACTTCACGCTTATGGAGCAGAGCCTCCAGCTCAAGGAATAATCGATTTGCTTCATAAGTGTAGAATGGTTAAGTGCAAGTTTAGGTGAGAGATAAGTGGTTACCTTTTACTTAAGATATGTGAGAAAAAAAATTGCAGACATCAGAAAATACCACCATCCACACCTTGGCACTATTAGGACATGTATTTAAGTTAGGATTTGTTTATAATGCGATTTTTTGGAAATTCCAGTGACGGAATCTGGCGGAAGAAATGAGGTTAAATCTTGATTTTTAGCAGTTAAAATGGTTTTTTAACTGCATATTTAGATTCAGCGGCCTGAAAAACCCCTGAGAGCTTTTGATTGTGCAGAAACTAGCTATCAAACTTGGGATTCCAATGAATTGCTACCGGATTTTGACCGGAAAAACCCACCGGAAAAGCTTTCAAAAAGTCGCGTTATAGACAACTGTTTAAGTTATGGAATAGGCTTTAATTGTGATTTATTAGCTAGCAAAAAAAAGAAAGATTGTGGCTGAATTTTGATTTGTATGGTTTAAATTGGTTTTTTATTTGCATATAGATTCAGCATTTTCAAAACACTGGAACACTAAAACATTTCTATTGCGAAGGGTTCACTTATCAAACTTGTGATTTCAATTAATATCTATAAAATTTTAAACAAATTAAATTGGAAAATACACTAAAACTTTTCAAAAAAACACACTTAAAATCTCCTCATTTAAACTATCAATTCAACTAAGAAATTTAGAAAGTAATAAACTCAAATGTTACCGCATATTTACGTATCAAAACAGTTCTGATCCTTATGCAGTGCTGTATGACGCTTAACGCTGGGCGCAAGTGCCAGTAAACTAAAACCAGAGATATTTTGTCTGAATATTATACCAAAAGGTGCTTCAGTGTTGGCATAAATAAATTTAGAGATGAGGAGATGAGGTTATATACTCCAATCTTAGAAGCTAAGTTAAATTAGGTTTTAGGGTTTTATAGATTTATTTTAATTATAGATTATTAAGAGATTAAATGTTTTGAGGTGTAAATTTTTTTAGATTTATTTTAACTATAGATTATTGAAAGGAATTAAATGTTTTGATGTACAAATTTATTTTATTGTGCAAAAATTGAAATAAAAAAGTATATATATATGTTATGTGTAATTTTTCAGCGTTTAAATTGCATTTTTGAATATATAAATGAATTCAGCTTTTAAAAATAAAAAAAAACAATTAAACACTGAAAAAATTACAAATAAATATTATATAAACTTTTTACTTTTATATAAACTCATGTTGTTAAAACATTTCAAGTAGTCTCATTATTAAATAAAAAAGTTTATCTATATGTTATATTATTTGACAATAAAATATTTTTACATTTGACATGTTTTATTTACTACTCACATTTTTTTTTTTTTTTTTTTTGGTTTCTTTGTTATTATTGATTTTTTTTATTGTCACATATTAATTTTAAATGAAGAATTGAATGAATGACATATTTCCCTTAGTGCTTTTATAAGAAAGTAAGTGAATGCATATTGAAATATTGTATCATGTTCTCTTTATGTATACATATGGTGAAGTTAGTATTGAAATAAATTAGTTAACCTGGATGTTCAAATAGTTTATTTAAACCTTATATTAAAATATTTTAAAAATATATGAAATATGCATCCTCTTCACATTCAAAAGTGAAAATATTTGTTTTTAATACTTCTAATTATTTTATCTTTATTTAAAGATGAAATAAAATTATATAGCTTTACTTGAAGAAGATAGTGTATGTATATGATGTATATGATGAATGGATAAAGATTCGATGGTCTGATGAAGCGCTGGGAGGAGCAATGAAGTCTAGGGTTTTAGGCATCGGGCTCCTAGGGTTTGATGCAGGATGACAACTCCAGTTGCACGTATGACATTTGATGTCAAATCCATGTCAACATCTGGCATACACTTGACAACAGGCGGTTGTTTTTGGGGATTCACCCATAAAGGGCGCTGTTGGAGGTTTTATCGCTTAACGACAAGGAGGGTAAACTATTTTCAGTGCTATCACAGTTTGGTGGTATCCATCTGCACATGGCAGTTACAAGGAGAAAGGAGCAGCTGACAAAGTAAATTTTTTGTCACACAGGAAGGGGAAAATGGTTATTCCAAGAGATTATGTTGACCTGGAGCTTGAGTCGGAACACATCCTATTAGTTTGGGGCCTTGAGCCAACTCAACAAAATCTAGGCAAGGTAAGGCTCCTAGCTAGATCACCTAGAAAAATGGGTCTATTGGGGTAGGAGCGAGAATCTGAAGGTGGTTTAGGGTTTTTGGAGGAAGGCAACATCATCTCCATGACAACAACTATTTGGTAATCTGACAAGGGTTATCAGGAAGCTCAGACAACACCAACGAGAATAATGGATCAATCTCTGGGGGCATCAACGGATCTTCAAGTAAGACACCTAACTTCTCTAGAAATTCTTGAGACTGTAGGTTTTACAGGAGGGCTTGAGGATATTGTGAATATTTGTGGACTTTAGGGGGATGTGGGGTTAAAAAAAATTGGTAAAGGAGATGCGTGCAAAGGATAAGGGTTTGACCCAAAGAGTAGACAAATCCCATGCCATAAAAATAACTCAGAAGTAGGGAGAGGCAATGATAAGTGAACAACAATTGATTGTTATTCAAAAAATCCTTTTAGGGAAAGAAAGCTTGATTGATAGGACGACGCTGAAGGTCGGAGACATCCAAGGGTTGTCTGCAGTGGCATAGGAGGTGCAAGGATTAAATTCAATCCAAAAAAAATCAGGGAAGGAGAATGATGAAGCACTGGAGGTCGGCGACTTGGGGGCCTCGGTGGGGGTTACAGGGTTTCGACCAAAAAATGAGTGGCAGTAAGTAGAGATTGGGGAGGTTACAAGACAAAATATATTGATGGAAGGTCATCAAGAAAAGGCCACTGAATACCATGCTCTCTCACAGGGCTTGTCAAACTAGTCAGAGGACCATGGGAGGGGAATGCCCAGTTTTGAGATTGAAGAGAAAGAAAGGAAAGTGCATAAGGAAAAAATCGGAAAACCTTAATCTAGTCCTCAAGGTTGACATCCAAATTGATAAGGCCATGGAAGCTTCAGAACATATCATTGTTGGGAGAGCAAAGTGAAGATTTTATTCGACAAACTACATTGTTGAATGAATATTAAAGGCTTGGAGGGGGGCACCGAAAAATGAGTCAAAGGTGATCATATTAGCTTGGGGGTGGTCTATGTTCAAATTTAGCAAATATGAAGCACTTGAATGAGTTCTTGAGCTTAATTGGTGTTTCGGGCCTTTGCTAATTCTATTCAAGAAATGGACTCCAATCTTCGATGCAAAATGAGAAAAACTTGAGGAGATACCAATCTAGGTCCGACTACCAACTCTGCCTCCTCAGCTCTGGACGAAAGACGTTTTTAAGGCGATTGGGAACAAATTGGGTCTCTTTCTTGAATCAGACATGTATTTCATGCAGACCAAAATTAGGATAGTAGCGCGAATCTTGGTAAAGCTAGACCCGAGGGAGGGGCTGGCAGAAAAAATGATCTGCATTTACAAGGGTACTTGCACACTCAGATAATTAAGTATGAGGAATTTCCCTTCTGTGGCCATCGATGTCACAAACATGGCCATCTAGCGTGAGACTACCCTCTGGGTTTTCGTAGAAGAAGACAAAGAGGAGTCCCAAGAGATGAAGAGCTTGCAAATGTTGAAGATGAAGGGGAAAATCAGAATCAGGAAGCAAGGGAGCAACGAGATGTTGGTCTTGACCTGATGGAGGTTGAAGAGGTCCCTCATCAATTTCTTGGATGCTAAGAAGATTAGGGGAATGGTCGGTGTCTAGAAGCTTACAAATATCGTGAAGCCATCGATCCTTCTCCACAACCTGCAGGTACTACTTCCCTTCCCTTTCCTATTTATCCACATCTTTGCATTCTTTACTTGATGATTTTCCAAAGCCTGGTCCCTCTAGGAAGTTGATATCAAATATGTTTCTGGTTTGCAGTATGTCTTTTAGTCTGGACAGTATCATTACATCTATCCCTGACCTTAATATTCTTGTGTCTTCCACGATTGATCTTCTCCCCTCTCATCCTCTTTGGCTTCTTACTACAACCTGCGTCCACGAGACAAGAAGGAGCTATACATTGCCTCAATAGGGGGTACCACCCATGTCATGACAGGGTCACTTTTTGGAATTCCCTTTTATTTAAATCTGTCATGAACGCTCCTAATTTGGTAGTGGGAGGGGATTTCAATTTCTTTTTGGGCATGTCTGAGACCTGGGGGCTACATGCTCAAGTTGATCCTCTAGTTGATTACTTTGTGAACAAACTAATGGCCAACAAGCTTATAGATATAAATTTGAAAAAACATACCAACTTGGAGGAACAAGAGCTCAGGATCAACTAGGGTGGCAAAGAGGTTGGATCGTTTTCTAATGAATGAAGACTTAATCAACATAATCTCCTTTTTTAAGCAATGGGTAGGGATGGGAGGAGATTCATACCATTTCCCTATTCTCCTGGAGTTGAAAGGGACCAATAGGAACCCTGGAACCCCTTTTAAATTCAACCCTGCATGGCTTCAAGAGGAAATTTTTAATGAACTGGTAAAGGCCACCTAGATCCATCCATCCCATGACCAAGACCATTCCATAGCTCATCATTTTATGGAAAATCTCAAAAGAATGAAACAAGCTATAATTATCTGGATAAAAGAAAAAAGGATAAGGGAAGAGGTAGAACTAAAAAACATTGAAGAAGCCCTCAACAAATTGGAAAGCATAGAGGGGGATGGATATGAGATAGAAGAAGCAAAGGAAAGGATAAACTACTAGAAAGTTAAAAAAGGAATATCCTAAAAGACAAAGAAAAATAATGGAGACTTAAAAGTAGATCCATTTGGCTAGCTTTTGGGGACGAAAACTCAAAGTTTTTTTAAAACTATGCAAGAGGCAGAAAGAACATAAACACTATTTGGGAAATGTAAAAAGAAGATGGAAGTACAACTAAAAAATTTCGATGAGTTAGCATCTCTAGGGAAAGACCATTTAAAAACACTCTTTAGAGCCCCAAATTAGGCAACTATCACAGAGGCAATTCAGGTTGCTCAATTATTTCCTAGATATGCAGAGGAGGAAGAAAATGATCAACTCTTGGCTTTAATTACAAAAGGAGAAGTAGGAGTCATCAAATCAATGCAGAAAGACAAGAGCCTCGGATCGGATGGATGGATAGTTGAATTCTTCTAACATTTCTTCGAGCTAATAAGGGATGAGCTTACCTGGGTGGTGGAGGACTCCAAAGATCAAAGGTCAAATTTATGAGCCCTTCAACACTACATTCTTGGCCCTAATTCCTAAAAAATGATGATCCAAAAACCATTGAGGAATTTAGACCAATTTCTCTTAGCAATTTCCTCTACAAGATAGTAGCCAAGATCATAGCCATCAGGCTAAAACCTATTCTATCAAAAAATGTTTCCAGAGAACAATTTGTTTTCTTAGATGGCCGACAAATTCATGAAGCTCTAGGCGTTGCTCATGAATCCATGCACAACATCAAAAAGAGAAAAAGAAAAGGATCGATAGCAAAAATAGACCTATCAAAGGCATATGGCATAATAAGTTGGATCTATTTGCACCTATTGATCACTCATATGGGCTTTGATATTGTTTTTATCAATTGGGTTATGGGTTGTATCATAAATGTAAGTTTCACAGTATTAATAAATAGAGCAACATCCCCTTTTTTTCATGCCTAGAGAGGGCTCAAACGGGGGTGCCCTTTTTCACCTCTACTTTTTTTATTGGCTGCCGAAGGGATGAGTCAGTGGATTCTCACAACAAAACGTAGAGGAGACGTAAAAGGGGTTGAGGTAGCCACAAATATTTTTGTAACACACCTTTTGTTTGTCGATGCTATTCTCCTTTTAGCGATGAATCTAGAGGGGATATTCAGCGGTTGAAACAATCCCTCAACCTATTTATTAAAGTTATAGGTATGTGTATAAATGAGCAAAAGTATTCTTTAGTACATGAAGGTTTCTCTTTGGCAGAAATCAATAGGGTTCATACTTTCCTTACTTTTGAAGTAAAACCTATGAAGGATAGTTTCAAATATTTGGGGTTCCATCTCAAGACAGATTCCTATAAAAAACAAGATTGGATGTGATTGATGGCCAATATTGAAAATCACATTAAACATTGGAGTTATAAATGGCTCTCGAGGGCTGGGATGTTGGTACTGATAAAATCATTCCTAATAGCAATACATGTTTACTGGATAGCCCTCACGTGGATTCACAAAGGAATTCTCACCCAGATAAGGAAACTGTGTGGATGTTTCTTATGGGATGGAACAAAGGAGGAAGTAGTACTCTCGTGGGTGGCATGGGATACGATAGCCCTCCCAAAGGCTTGGGGAGGATGGGGTATACAGTATCTTCCTACTTTTGCAACATCTATTGCAGCAAAATTTGGACGATGTATACTCTTGTCGGATAATCTTTGGACTATTTTAGTCAAAAGAAAGTACATTTATCCTCTTCCCATTGAGGAATGGGTGTGAAGGCAAGACAAAAAAACTGCAAATGCATTTTTTATTTGGAAAGCCAAAGTGGAATCTTTCAAGGTTATTGAGGATGGGCTAGTGTGGCATATAGAGAATGGGGAAAGTCAGAATAGGTATTGATCCATGGGTAGGATGTCATGAAGAATATGAGATACCAAGGGAATTAACATCTGCCCTAAATGATCAAGGAGGCTTATATTTTTAAATCAAGTGGAAGATGTCAAGGGATACTTGATTTGACATCAAGGTTGGAAATCAGCTGAAGGTCTTCATTTAGATCCTCTCTCGGAAGCTGAATGGTAGGAGTATACCAGAGAATTACAAATAACTCATGTCAGGATAAGGGACCGTCCATACAAACTCAGGTGGGTCCATGTGCCCTCTAGTTTTTATATCCCAAAGTATGGATACATCTATCAAATGGATAAGAGAGTCTAGGGGATGCAGAAATGGTGGTGGAAACCGCTATGGAAACTGAAATTCCTTGCAAAGTCAAAACTATTCTTCTGGTGTCTACTCAAAAACAAGGTGCCAACATGGGACAATCTTCAAAAAAGGAACAAACAAGGCCCTGGATGGTTTATGCTATGCAAAAACGCAAAAGAAATGGTAAATCATCTCCTCCTAAGTTTTCCTTTCAACTTAAAAGTTTGGGGAGCATCTTTGAGGCTTCTGTGACTTAGATTGAACTATAGAGGTTTAAACATTGAAGAAGCTTGGAAAAATTGGTGGAATTAAGTGCAAGATGAGAATGTAAGGAATGTACCACCAATAATCATTTGGGGTATATGGTTGGCAAGAAACAAAGACATTTTTCGTGACATTACTTTGGTTCCCTCCCTCATTGCTATTGAAATTGTTGCGATTTTCTCCTTACTTCCAATATCTCTATCGACCCCAACTCCTCGAAACATCAGGGAGGAACAAATTAACCCACATATCCCATGGGAATATTTTGATGGAGCCTCTGATGCACAAAATAGATGCGAGGCTAGTCTGGTTATACAGGTCAACAGTGATAGAAATTTAAAAGCATCAGTATGTTTTGGAACTGGAACAAACAACTATGCATAACTCCTCTCACTAAAAGTATTATTTTGTTGCGTCCAAGAAATTGGAATTGATATAATGCAAGTCTTTGGATACTCGTTAAATGTCATAAATTGGTTTAATGTAGTATAAATATGTCAAAATCATACTTTGATTCCACTCATTGAAGAAATTTTAAATATAAAACAGGTTTTTGATTTCATCTTTGTTTTCCACATATACAAGGAACATAACTCAGCAGAAGATATCCTATCTAAAGAGGGTCTTCAATAGGATATGGGCAGATGACATATTAGAGATACCGTAGACGAGAGGTACTGGGATACAGATCAGACACCTACCATCATCTGACAATTTGCATCTTTATATAGGCAGTGGTTTCAGCGCAGTTTTTTTTTTCTTGTTCTAATACAATATTTACCAGTTTTTATTGTCATTCTGAGACGATATAGCTATGTGTCAAATTTTGTGCTATAATTTTAAAGTATTATACTTGAACTCAACTATACGCGGATTGTTTTCTCTTATTTATGGAGAGGCCTTGTTTTATTTTCTGCTTACCTTGAGTACTACAAATCCTTTTGGTTTTGTCATAGACTACTCAGTTTCTCTCCATGTCTCCTGAGGACACAGATTCAACAATGCTTTAAGCATCTATAGAGATGTAAATTTTTATTGTCTTAATAAAAAGTTTGGTTTTTCTCCAAAAAAAAAAAAAAAAAAAAAAAAACTTTACTTGAAGAAATATTTATTTATCATTTAGAAAGAGTAAGGACAATGAGACTGAGAGTATTGATATGTTTTATAATGCTTTTAACTAACAATTGCACCACATATTGCAAAGGAAACACCGTAAGATGGAAGTGTAGGAAAAAGTAGCATAGAAGATAGAAGTAAAAAATTCATGCAATTTTATTTGTTTACCGGTGTTTATGTGAAAAAAACTTTGAAATTTAAACTTTGCAAAATTGAGCTATATCATGGATTATAATGGCAAGATTGGTTCATTTCTAAAATTACTCTCTCTAGAATTAAGAGAGTATTTTATTGAATGTTTCTATCATTTGAATATACATGTCAATCAATTTTAAATATGAATGGTTAACATCAATATACATTATATGCAAAAAAAAAAAAGCTTTACTTGAAGAAATATTTATTTATCATTTAGAAAGAGTAAAATATTTTCAAGAAATGAGCAAGGACATTGAGAGTGAGAGTATTTATATGTTTTATAATGCTTTTAACTAACAATTGCACCACATGTTGCAAAGGAAACATTGAAAGTGTAGGAAAAAGTAGCATAGAAGATAGAAGTAAAATTTTTATGCAATTTTATTTCTTTATCTCTGTTTTTGTGAGAAAAAATTTGAAATTTAAACTTTGAAGAATTGAGCTATTTCATGGATTATAATTGCATGATGGGTTCATTGCTAAAATTACTCTCTCTAGAATTAAGAGAGTCTTTTATTTGATGTTTCTATCATTTGAAGATGCATGATCTATTTTAAATATGAATGATTAATATCAATATACATTATATGAAACAAAACAAAACAAAACAAAAACTTTACTTAAAGAAATATTTAGTTATCAATTAGAAAGAGTAAAATATTTTCAAGAAACGAGCAAGGACAATGAGAATGAGAGTATTTATATGTTTTATAATGATTTTAACTAACAATTGCACCACATGTTGCAAAGGAAACACCGCAAGGTGGAAGTGTAGGAAAAAGTAGCATAGAAGATAAAAGTAAATTTTTTATGCAATTTTATTAATTTACCGGTGTTTCTGTGAGAAAAACTTTGAAATTTAAACTTTACAAAATTGAGTTATATCATGGATTATAATTGCAAGAGGGGTTCATTGCTAAAATTACTCTCTCTAGAATTAAGAGAGTATTTTATTGAATGTTTCTATCATTTGAATATACATGATCTATTTTAAATCTGAATGGTTAATATTAATATACATTATATGGAAAGTTCTTTTTGGTTACTTAAATGATTGAATAATGATATTGTTGTTGAGTGTAAAAGACTTCACATCTTACCACTACATATCACCATATTTACAACTCTTCAAAGAAGCTTGTAAGAAGATATGAAAATGAAAAAATGTTGTTTCTATCATTCAAAGTAGAATGCCATAAAATCTTAGTAGTCTCAAGTAGTTAGAAAACCAATTGAGATATTCATACTTCTCAAGTTTGATGAGACACTATAGGTTGCAAAAAACAATTGACCCCATGAAGAAAATGACAAATATGAAGGAATAGTTGTGAGAGATAATAAATAATGTGAAGATGTCAATATTGATAGTGGTTGATCTCTAAAGTCAAAAGAATCTTGTTATGGAAACCTGCATCAAATAAAATATGTTTCAAAACAACATTGCAAGAGAATCTGTAGTTTTTTGGATAGTTATACAAAGATGTTGAGTTGTCTGTCACTAATGAAATTGCTTCTCATTCACACCCAAATATATTAATGGATTTGTGAAGGTTATAGGGTTATGTTGGGGGGATTATAAGGAATCAAAATGCACAGATCAAACAAAGATCAAATTTGTGCAAGTTTGTAAAAGAGGGTAAGTGCTTTATGATAAAAGTCAAGAAAGTCATTTCCCAATAGTACGCAGACCTTAGAGGATGTAAGGAGAAACACCAAGCATCAAGACATTGACTTACAAAGGCTAGTTGAGGTAGCGTGCTAAGGTTTTACTGGCATCTTGTCTCTTTGTGTTAGAAAATGGGAGTAGAAAACACTTCTTATAGTTTGTTTTCAACAAAGGAGACTAAATGCACTATTAGCTGAAGCCAAGGTTACCCGTTACCCATACACAAAGCTTAACAAAATTGATTGCCAACATGAAAAGGAAAATTGTTTAATGTTTATAAGCCAAAGCAAAAAAGGGATTTGTTAGCGTTGAGGTTGAGAACATTCTTCTTCAAATTGAAATGAGTGGGGGCATACATTTACTTGTGGAATAGTGCTTAATATTTTCCACTGGACACTAACTAATGCCATTGAATCTAATGTTGAGTGATTTTTGTTAAGAAAAACTTAATGTAAGTCTTCCATGTAGTGGTTGAAGTATTTTGAAAATGGGAAATTTCCAATTACAATATGAACGACTTTCTTAATTGACAACTTTTCTAGGATCTATTTGAACTTATTCTAATTTGTATGTCTAGGAGAGTTCATATTTTATATATGTAAACATAATATGGAAACAATGGAAAAAAACGATGGAAACAATCATGTTCTCCTGAAGGTAATATTTCATGATCCTAGAAAACATTGTATCCTGTAGGTTGAATCTAAAGGAGAAACTAAACATGTAAAATCCAGGGAACATTGTTGCAGGCGGATGTAAGATTCTAGAAACTGTTGGAAACTTTATGGACCTTCACCCTATCCTTCATAGTGATTGAAAGTCAAATTTGGCCATACTTTCCTTGTTGGAAGTCATGATGCTATTTACCAGCTTAATATTGAAGCAACCCTGAGAAGGATTATGTTTGAAGAAAACTTTCCTTTAGAACATGTGAGAAATTGGATGAAAATTTTTTTCCTTTGCATTTTCATTGTTGTAGTAGGGAAAGGATTCAAGAACCACATTGTAAGAAAAAAAAATGTTTTGCCTCTTTTCCTAATTAAAAAAAAATAGCCTTAATTATAATGATTCAATTATGTCTACAATTCTTGTTATATATGGGATGAAGGTCATTACTCTACTCTGCAATTTTAAGGGAGACCCAACAGCATAAGCTATTCTATATAATTATACATGAATTGAATTGGTTGCGGACCCAATGGGGACTGGAATTTTTTATTTTAGGTAAGGTTGACTAAATGTTGATATTATATAACCAAATTATATAATAGATGAACTTGGTTATCATTTATAATGATTGTGAATGTTCGTTTTAACTCTATTTTCCCAGTCAAAGTTTTTAGGCCCTTTTTGTTTGATTTTATGGGAACTTGCTTTGATAAACATTCCGCTATATAGGGAGCTCTAGTGTATAAGATGAGCTATTTTGGCTTAGGGGTAAGGGGTTTTGGTGCATAAAATGAGCTATATTTGGCTTATGTGTTGGATCAGAGGGATATCTACTCTATCGAAATGGTCCAAGACTTGCTCCCAACTTCATCCCTTATTTGAAATATGCCAATTTGGTTGAAAGACTACATTGAGAATTGAACCCTGATGGATTGAACTGTGATGGCCTGTTCAATATTCCTTCAACCTCACTAGTGTACCAAGTCCCTATTTGCATTCTTAGTGGAAGGTTTCATGTCTATGGGATGATGATTTTTATGTTTTCAAGCATTTTGTTGATGATGTTAGCACATGTATTGAGCATACATGCATTTTTATGGCATACAATGGTTGAACACAAAGCAATATTGCATTGTGTTCATTTTTCCTTCTTATAACATACTTGCGAAACATTTTATGCATTGATCTCCACATATCAAAACCTCGTAATTTCACATTTTTCCTTTGTGAAAACCCCCTTTTGATAATAACCATCAACAAGATATGGGAATATGACATATTAGAGCAACCGTAGATAGGAGGTACGAGGATACAAATTAGCCACCTACCATCATCTGACAGTCTTGCATCTCTATACATGTACCAATTTCAACTCAATTTTTTTCTGATACAGTAATTACTAGTTTTTATTGTCATTCTGAGATAATATAACTATGTGTAAATTTTTTTGATACAATTTTAAATTATTATACTTGAACTAGACTATATCCGGATTGTTTCTCTTGTTTATGGAGAGGCCAATTTTATTTTCTGCTTATCTTGAGTACTATAAATCCTTTTGGTTTTGTCATAGATTACTAAGTTTCTCTCATGTCTTTTGAGGACACACATATTTAGCAATAGTTTACGCATCTATAGATGTAACCTTTTATTGTCTTAATAAAAAGTTTGATTTTTCTCCAAAAAAAAAAAAAAAAAAAAAACAAACAAACAAACAAACAAAAACAAACAAAAACAAAAAACAAAAAACAAAACAAAACAAAACAAAGAAAAACAACCAAACAAAACAAAACTTGAAGAAATATCTATTTATCATTTAGAAAGTGTAAAAATATTTTCAAGAAATGAGCAAGGACAATGTGAGTGAGAGTATTTACGCATCTATAGATGTAACCTTTTATTGTCTTAATAAAAAGTTCGATTTTTCTCCGACCAAAAAAAAAAACAAAAAACCAACAACAACTTAAAACTTGAAGAAATATTTATTTATCATTTAGAAAGAGTAAAATATTTTCAATAAATGAGCAAGGACAATGTAAGTGAGAATATTTATATGTTTTATTATACTTTTAACTAACAATTGAACTACATGTTGCAAAGGAAACACCGTAAGGAAGAAGTGTAGGAAAAAGTAGCATAGAAGCTAGAAGTAAAATTTTTTATGCAATTTTGTTTATTTACTGGTGTTTCTATGAGAAAAACTTTGAAATTTAAAATTTGCTATATCATGGATAGTAATTGCAAGATGGGTTCATTACTAAAATTACTCTCTCTAGAATTAAGAGAGTATTTTATTGAATGTTTCTATCATTTGAATATACATGATCTATTTTAAATCTAAATGGTTCATCTCAATATACATTATGTCGCAAGTTATTTTTTGTTACTTAAATGATTGAATAACAATATTGTTGTTGAGCGTTAAAGACTTCTCATCTTACCACCACATATCACCATATATACAATTCTTTAAAGAAGCTTGTAAGAAGATATGACAATGAAAAAATGTTGTTGCTATCATTCAAAGTAGAATGCCATAGAATATTAGTAGTCACAAGTAGTCCGAAAACCAATTGAGATCTTTATACTTCTCAAGTTTGATGAGACACTATTGGTTACAAAAAAAGTTTACCCCATCAAGTAAGTGACAAATATGAAGGAATAGTTGTGAGAGATAACAAATAATGTGAATATGTCAATATTGATAGTGGTTGACCTCAAAAGTCAAAATAATTTGGTTGTGGAAACCTACATCAAACAAACGTGTTTCAAAACAACAGTGCAAGAGAATTTGTAGTTTTTTGGATAATTATACAAAGACACCAAGTTGTCTGTCACTAATGAAATTGCTTCTCAATCACACCCAAATATATTAATGGAGTTTTGAAGTTTATAGGGTTGTGTTGGGGGGATTATAAGGAATCAACATGCACAATTCAAACAAAGATAAAATTTGTGCAAGTTTGTAAAATATGGTAAGTGCTTTATGATAAAAGTCAAGAAAGCCAGTTCCCAATAGTATGCATACCTTAGAGGATGTGAGGACAAACATCGAGCATCAAGACATTGACTTACAAAGGTTAGGTGAGGTAGTGTGCTGAGGTTTTGATGGCACATTGTCTCTTTGTCCTAGAAAATGGGAGTAGAAAACACTTCTTATAGTTTGTTTTCAACAAAGGAGACTAAATGCACTATTAGTTGAAGCCAAGGTTACCCATACACAAGCTTAAAAAAATTGATTGCCAACATGAAAAGGAAAATTGTTTAATGTTTATGAGCCAAAGAAAAAAAGGGATTTGTTAGCATTGGGGTTCATAACATTCTTCTTCAAAATGAAATGAGTGGGGCCATACATTTACTTGTGGCATAATGCTTAATATTTTCCATTGAACACTAACTAATTCCATTGAATCTAATGTTGAGTGATTTTTGTTAAGAAAAACTTAATGTAAGTCTTCCATGCAATGCTTGAAGTATTTTGAAAATGGGAAGTTACCAATTCAATATGAAAGGCTTTCTTAATTGACAAGTTTTCTAGGATCTACTCGAACTTATCCTAATTTGCGTGTTCATGAAGGTTCATGTTATAAATGTAAACATAATATGGAAACAATGGAAAAAAAATGATGGAAACAATCATGTTCTCCTAAAGGTAATATTTCATGATCCTAGAAAACATTGTATCCTGTAGGTTGAATTTAGAAGAGAAACTACACATATAAAATCCATTAAACATTGTTGCAGGCGAATGCAAGATTTTGGCAGTTGTTGGAATCTTTACTGACCTTCTCCTCTCCTTCACAATGATTGAAAGTCAAATTTGGCCATATTTTCCTTGCTGGAAGTCATGGTGCCATTTCCCAACTTAATACTAAAGCAAGCCTCATAAGGGTTATGTTTAAACAAAACTTGCCTTTAGAACATGTGAGAAATTGGAAGCAAACTTACTATACGCCATGGCATTGCAATTTTTTTCCTTTGAATTTTTCGTTGTTGCAATAGGGAAAAGACTCAATAACCACATTGTAAGAAAAAAACATTTTGTTGATTTTCCTAATTTCAAACATAAATAACCTTAATTATAATGATTCAATTAAAAGATTCAATTACGTCTACAATTCTGGTTAGATATAGGATGAACTTCATTACTCTACTTCGCAATTTTAAGGGAGACCCACTAGCTCAAGTTATTCTATATAATTATACATGAATTGAATTGGGTGCGAGGACTTGAATTCGTTCTTTAGGTCAAGTTGACTAAATGTTGATATTATATAACCAAATTATATAATAGACAGACTTGGTTATCATTTATAATGATTGTGAATGTTCGTTTTAACTATATTTTCTCGATCAAAGTTTTTAGGTTTTTTTTTGTTTGATTTTATGGGAACTTGCTTTGATAAACATTCCCCGAGATAGGGAGCTATGGTGTATAACATGAGCTATTTTGGCTTAGAGGTAAGGGGTTGTGGTGCATAACATGAGCTATATTTGGCTTATGTGCTGGATCAAAGGGATATCTATTCTGCCAAAATGGTTTAGGACTTTGCTCCCAACTTCATCCCTTGTTTGAAATATGCCAGTTTGGTTGAAAGACCACAATGAGAATTGAACCTTGATGGATTGAACCATAATGGTTTGTTCAATATTCCTTCAGCTTCACTAGTGAACCAAGGCCCTGTTGGAATTCTTGGTGGAAGGTTGCATGTCTATGAGATGATGATTTTTTTGTTTTCAAGCATTTTGTTGATGGTGTTAGCACCTGTATTGAGCATACCTGAATTTTTATGGCATACAATGGTTGAACACGGGGCAATATTACATTGTTTTTATTTTTCCTTCTTATAACATACTTGTGAAATATTTTATGCACCGATATCCACATATCAAAACCTCCTAATTTCACATTTTTCCTTTGTCACGCCCTCCTTTTGATAATAACCATCTTCTACAGGAAGTATCCATTCGATCAATAGAGTTGACCTTAAGCATCATAACTATTGATATTGATTAATGAATATATCTCTGTGAGAGGAGAGGGCATAGTTTTGGATTTTAATTCAACTGCACTCCAACCCTTTTATAAATATGTTAAAGAAAAAATGAGTTATTTACCCTAGATTAGAAATCCCTCATTCGACCCCGGAAAACAAAAAAAATGAATTATTGTTATGAATGGGCATGGAGTTTCTGCACTTTTGTGTGGAAAATCTATTGCTTGAGCTTTGTATGCTTTTAACTAAGCCTCCTTTGATTTATTCAAAGAAGTACTAGAATAATGTATAAAGAATCGTGACAAATGACAATGGATTGCTACAAATATTAAATATTGATACATCATCAAATGTGTATAAAATATCAAAGTTGTTCAAAAAATGGTTATCACCTTCACTCTTGCACCAATTTACATTTTGTCTTCCCATGACTTGGTGAACTTGAAAATTTGGTCAATTCATTGTGTTACTTGTACAACTTGCATTGTTACCTAATATACAATTTTCATATTATTTGTTGGAGATGCTTTAAACATTGAAAAATGCACATTAGCATTTCATTTTCATGTTATTTGTTGGAGATATGAGGTCACTACTTTCATAATATGATTAATACAATTTTCATACTATTTGTTGGAGATGCTTATCTTCTAAAAATGGTACATTTCCAATCTCATTTTCCTCCTTTTGTCACTAGCATTATAATATAGTAAGTGATATAATTTCTAAACCATTTTTGGAGATGCTTTATCTTGTAGCAATTTCATTTTCTTCCTATCACTATTTTCACAATCTAATAAGTGGTTTGGATTTTTCAAGTACTCTCTCACAAAACCCAAGGGATACATTTTTATAAATTGGATTAAGTATTCAAATAAAATGGCATTCTTAAAGAATTGTTATCTTTTTAAAAGCAAACATTCAATTTAAAAAAACTTGCCATGTCTCATAGTACATTTAGAAATGAAATGAAATGTAAATGTTTCATCAAGTGTTTCATATTGTTTTTCAAGTATTCTCTTTTACAAAACTCAAAAATACATTTTTAATATATTGTATTAGGGATTCAAGAAAAAGTAAAAAATTATGGCATGGTTGAATAGATCCGCATGTCTCATGGTATGTTTGGAAATAGAATTAATGTACATGGCTCATTAGTAAATTGATATGTTTAATACTCTGAGGCTTAGTAACAAAGACATATGTACTTTATTTTCCAGCAATAAGTAATTTTATTTATCTCAAATTACCATTCAATTAGAGACTCTGAATCATGCAACCTAGAAAATATAAATTTCATAAAAATGTAGCATTACTTATTCCTCAATAAGCAACTCGATTTCTAGTGAATAGTAGTTGAAATTGTCTCATTCCTATTTGAGTACAAATTTATTTTCTTCCTTAGTGGTTTATGTAATTTAGGTATAACTCTTCTAGATAATACAACAAAAAATTGCCAAAACCAAACTATTGTAATGCAGAGATTTATAATTTTAGGAAGTTGTCCAAACAAACTTACATGCCATCTTCTCAATTGTAAACTTGTTAATAAATTCATAAAACAATTCAAAGAAACATCTAAATTTATTATATACAGATTGATAAGGATTGCACACTCCAAATTCTAGACAAGTACAAGGTTGTTCCCAATATTTCTTAGAGGAATCCTAAATATGTTGACGTATCAACCAATGAGTACACCTCTAATAGCTATAAATTTGCATAACATTGTGATTTTTCCACTACTTTCATGGAGAAACATAACCCAAAAATCTCTTTCCTAAATCTTGATTGTATAATGAAAGATGAATGATTAATTTAATCAAGGCAATTATCAAGTGTTGTATCCACACACTCAAAAGATGCTTTTATCATCTCCAGCCCATCATCAACAATGGACTAAGATAAACAGGTATTACCAGTTCTTGTTGCAACAAGAAACAAGAGAGCACTATATAAGAACATGTTATCAATGCTAGATATGATGAATAGACAATCATTCAACGTGATCTTACACATGTTCTAATACATACCTTGACAACAGTCTGTTCATATAGAATAGGTAGTAATTCTAGGAGGAGACACTTTATTAGGTTTGGCTTATTGTGAGTTGTTGTACTCAACATTGAAACAATTGCACGCCTCACATGCTGAATGCAAAACATGTAGAAAATGTTAAGAAACAGTCAATCAAGACAGTGTCATTAACTTAACCACCCAAAATGCATCAAAACAAAAGTCAAACAATTGAATATGGACATAAATGAAACAATTGGATTTGGAAATTTAATCAAACCAAGTTTATAAGATCCAAACTATGCTAGTTCATAAATAAAATATTTTTAAAATACCAAGTGGCATATCTTTTGCACCGTTTCACATCAAAACCTTAGAGTTGTGGCTCTATGTTTTCCAATCCCGATATTTTAGATTCTTACATACTTACATTGTACTTATGACATGAAATGTCTCATTCTTGAAAAGAGCATGTCAACAACTTAAGGAACTTATTTTCTCACACTAGTTAGAAGGTAGTTGAGCATAGTTTTGGTAAGGTGCCTATATCGAGAACCTTTATAAGAGGTTAAAACAGGGGAATCCATTATGCCTTCTAAATTCAAGAACAATGTCAACATGAATGAGTGAGTTTGATATTTTGAATGCATGAGTTGCCCAAATAATGGCTTCATGGCCATACAAATTCTTATTTGTCATTTATTTCTCCTTGCATCTAAGGGGTTGATTTCTTATTAGAGGTTTGGTAATGCCATTGATGTGAGAAGTTAAAGTTTTAAAATTTTGCTATTTATATTAAAAGGTTTCGATTTTTATTAAATAAATGAGGGGAATGTAGCTGCACCATTCAAATTTTTAATACAGACAAAAAGATACGAAAAAATCCAAAAAAATTCCTAAAGATGTCGGTAGTCGCTTCCTAGTTGTCCCAACTTTAGTATTCTAGTGATACTATTGACTATTTGGCTTGTATAAATCCTTACAAACCAACCCAACAAAATTACAAACTTGAAATACATCATAGCGTTAAAAATTTTGTTTCCATGCCCAAAATGGGTAGTCTTTTTTATTCCTACAACTGATATGATAACATGGGCGGGTTTGCACTCCTGACTTGCCGAGAGTGCTTTTCCACAATATCTTCTTCTTTGGCTACTGTTTTTTCTTGTCCAAAGTAACCAATAGAGATCGTTGGCAAGGCAAAATACCTCAGATCTGCAAACCCAATTTTTTTCTCTAGCTCCAAATGTTGAACTCCTTTCTGCAATTATTTTATGAAATATGGTTACTCTTTTAGATTCTTCCTATTAATATCTTCCCCTACCTCCATAAGGATTATTTTTCTGTTATGCTTTTTGATTTAGGCATTCATATTAAGTATTTTTTTCCTTGTGTTTTTTAGTTCCTTTCGACAACTATTCTCCCATTCCCTTCTTCATGCCTCCATTCTGCCCATTGCCTATTCTACTACAACTTGAGTTTCATCAAAAAGGCACTCACAATGTCTAATTTAATTTTGAATATGGTCCTGATGATTTTCCATTTTGCTTGTTTCAAAGTATTTGGTCTAAATATTATTCCAAAATTCTTTTATCCTTTCAGAATGACAAAAACAAGTATACACATCCAAGGTCTCATGGAAGCAACTATCCGATCTTAGAAAACACTCAAAGGACCAACCCAAGATAGGGTAATCCTGGGATGGATTGATTTTCCAAAGAAAACATCTGATTGTGAAACTTTGAGAAAAAATTCCACAAGGAAATATACCTTCAACACCCAAGGAATTCCTTGAATTTTGACAAGAAGAAGACTCAAGATTAACAAATAGAGTATGTGACTTGAAATATGAGGTTAGAATCCAAACTACAGTTCAGTCTTGTGTTCCCTGTTTCTAAACCCAATCTCCCATGCTCTCACAAGTCACAACATATTTGAGGAACCCCCACTTGAAACACCTCCAAATCTGGGCTTCCAACTGGAACCAGACCTTCCAACTAAGAAAAATAAGAGAAGAATGGTAAGTCTTGGGCCTCTCCTACAAAGTCATAAATGAAACTTCCGAATGCTCATTGAAATATGAGGAAAAATTCCACATGTTTTGCACCATCCCATTCTGCCATGGATGATAAAGGTTTCCCTCCATGAGTGTGAATGAACAACATGAGGAACCACTCTTATGGTTCTATGTAAATTCGTGTTGTAATTGAAATTCTACTTATCAAGGGTTATTGTTATGATCATTTAAAAAGAATAATGAATAAAATTCTTGGTGGAGATTACACACTTCCTCACCACCAATCCCTATCCCCCCCACCCTTCATTTTTCCAAATTTGACCACACTACAACAAACCCCTATGATTAGCTCCCTTTTTTGTTCCCTTTTTTTCTTCAAATAACTGTTTTAGTGTATTTTTCTCCAATTTTTTGAAAATTTCGATGCTATTTATTAGGACGACGCAATTTTTCATGTTCTTTTCGCCAACCAAAACATTAGGCACTAATTTAGGAAATAATAGCATTGTAAATTTCACCATAAATAATGTTGGAAATAACGCCTGAAATTAGCGCCAGAAGTAGCGTCGTAAATTGCACCGGAAATAGCGCTATCAATTTCCCCAGAAATAGCACTGAGTTTAGCTCCTTTTTTTGCACCTACATTACCTCCTTGGTTAGCTCCCTTTTTAGCCCCGAAATCAGCACTGGATGTGCCTAAATAGTTAATTAATTGAGGTGTTGGGGGTTAAGTGGATATGGGCTTTGAGTATTATGGGATTTAGGGATTTAGGGTGCATGGATTAAGGGTTAAGGGATTAGGGATTAGGTTTTAAGTGATTAAGAGTCAAGAACTAAGGGATTTGGTGCTTATGGGTTAGATAGTTTAATGGTTAATGGTTGGGTTGTTTCAGGTTTGGATGGTATGTCGAAGCTTGTTATTACAAAATTACATTTCAGTTCCTTTACTGATTTGGATTAATTAAGGCTGTGGGAGATGTTGTTGTTACACAGACAGTTGCTTAAGCACGTGTTTCCTTTCCTAATCAAACTTGACCTAGGAAATCTAATTATTCATCTAACTATTACATAACTCACCCTGCCGTAATATTGGATGATTAGACCATTCTAACACCGTTACATTTTACAATTAAAACGATGTAATCGTCGTCACTTAAGCTGGGGGGAGATGTTGGGTCACGAAATTGTCATATTTTTCCTACTTATTTTCCTATTTCTTTTATCCCTTTTTGACTAATGGGACCATATCTTATTACTATAACAACCCTTATTCACCTAAGTATTTCATTTTTCATTTATCACTTTCTTAGTTCAATTCTACCTATAATTTGACATTAGAACTGCTTTCTTAGGCGACTTTTTATCATAAAAATAATGTATGGGTTGTTTCAGGTTTGGATGGTTTTTCGAAGCTTGTTGTTACAGGATTACATTTCAGTTTCTTTACCGATTTGGATTTCAATTTCTGGGAGTTGGTGTTGTTACACAGACAATTTCTTAAGCATGTGTTTCTTTTCCTAATCAGACTGAATCTAGGAGCACGTCAAAATCAAAAGAAACAACTCATCACTTGGAGATATTTGTGGAGCATCCAGATCATTTGGTTGAGATATTTTGTAACTCTATTTGTAATTAAAGGAAATTGTTATAGTTTTACCCCTTTCATGGAAATCGTTGTGTAATTGTTAAGATATCATTGTTAAGTTATGGGATTGTTTTTACTGTTGTTGTTATAATTAATTATGTATGTAATTTAATTAATTGCAGTAAGCTTTAGATGGTGTGATAACTTAAGACCTGGACCGGTCCCTCAGTTTAGTGTGGAAATGAATTATTTTCTTTGTTGTTACAATTTTGATTGAATTCCTTTTATGTGTGCAGATTGAATGAGTGATGGTTTTCAAGAGTGTTGTGAGAGTGATTGAATGATAGATTGCATATATTTCTCAGTTATGTGATTGTTGTTACTGTTTCTATTACAATTGATTTTGTGTGTAATTTAATTAATTTCTATAAGCTTTGGATGGTGAGAAAACCTAAGTCCTAGACCCTTCCCTTAGTTTAGTATGGAATTGAATTATTTTCTTTGTTGTTATAGTTTGGATTTTACTTCCTTTCATGTGTGCAAATTGAATGAATGATGGTTTTGAGGAGTGCTATGAGAGTGGTTGAATGACATATTGCATAAATATTTCTCATTTATGTGATTGTTGTTACTTCTATTGTTATATCTAATTCTGTGTGTAATTTAATTAATTGCAGTAAGCCTTGGATGGTGTGACAACTTAAGCCCTAGACCAGTCCCTCAATTTAGTGTGGTAGTGAATTATTTGATTTGTTGTTACAATTTGGATTGCACTTCCTTTTATGTGTGTATATTGAATGAGTGATGGTTTTCAGGAGTGTTGTGAGAGTGGTTGAAAGAAAGCATAGCTTATTCTGCAATATTTCTTCACATTGAATCTGTGTGGAGTGTGTAATAACTTTGTTGATTGCTAAGAGTGTGTGTGAAACGAATTTGGGTTGAGGTTATTTTACACTAGTCATCATCTGCCTTAGTATAGACTTTGCGCGAAAGTCTTGTAAAAATTAAATACTACTTGGATAGATAATTTAATGTAAGAGTAGTTGACCAACATTAAAATGTAAACAATATAAAAATAATGAAGTTAACAAAGTTGCTTATGCAAATTCTGAGATACGTGCATTAATATTTTATTAACTTTTATGTATTCATGAACATATGTTGATACAAAATGAATGGAATAAGCATTCAAGTAATCCTAATTTTTCCTGCCAACAATTCATACCATATCTTGAAAATTATATTAATTGAACAAAATATACATTATTTACAGCCATGGGGTTAATCTCTACCTCAGAATGAGGAAACTAGAGAGAAAAATCAAAATTTATCTACCCCTGAAGGGGGGAAACTGAACCTTACAACTTCAAAATTGTTTCTAAAAAATATGTGGCCATACAAATTACATAGGAGGGCTGAGCCTCACGGCGTCTAGATAGTAGCTTCAGTGGTGATAAAAAATGTGAATTGCAACAAAAATAAGGGTTCCTCAGCCACAAAATTGGCTCTTATGGTCCGAGCATGAGGGGTGCTATCACATTGATCAACACTGAGCCAAAATGAGACTATTATGCAAGCCATTGCACAAAAATAAGGAGAGAGAACCAATCTTGTGTTGATCAAGTGCTCGGTAGATAACGAGTGTCGTTGTAAAGCCAAACTGATGTTGAACTAGAGCCCCACGTGGCTAAGAGCTTCCATGAGCCTACACCAAATTGGTAACCTCCAGAAGGTCCTCCACAATGAAACACACATATGAGTTGGGCCAAGGAGGAGAAGGGGGGGGATCTTCACTCGTCGGTGGGGGAGCGAGGGGCACAAAGGGAGGAAGAGAAGATTTGTGAGAGGGGGGAGGGGAGTGCATGGGAGACACAACAAGGGAAGCGATGTTCAAACAATAGTCGATATCCATGCCTTTGTCCAAACACTTCAGGGAGGAGGATGAGTGGTTGAAGAGTGTGGAAAGCTCAAAAATTCGGTTGGTGTCCTTGGTTTTAGCTTCTTCCTTTCCCTTCATATGCCTAGAGAGGAGGTTGCAGAGGGCCTAAAGGGATGAACACCCACAAAAAGCCTCATCTTCTTTCATGGCCACCACCTCTCTGCCAATGTGATCACGTATGTTGTGGTCAAAAAAAATGGCTATGGAGGTATCGTCTAGGGTGGTTAGGGGTCGTCCACAACCTCTTCCTCTACCTAGGTGACCTATCCCTCTATCACTGCTCATTAGTGTGATGTAGGGGAAGCTAGGCATAAGGATTAGGTCAAAGGGATAGGTGAGGATCACGGGAGAAAGAAATCAGAGTAAGAATAACAGGGAGGCCATGCTGCTACGGGATAAGGAGTCTCAATTTTTAGGGCGGTTCGTGCATTCTGAGAAGACAAGGCCAGTGGAGTAATGAAGCCCTGTTTTCCATTATATGAAGTACTCCTTGCACATGCATGCAGTCATCAATCTTCCAAGGCGAGCACCCTTAGGTCACCTGGAGCTGGGAGACTGCTATTGTTATAGTTAATTGTGTGTAATTTAATTAATTACAGTAAGATTTGGATGATGTGACAATTAAGTATTGGACTGATCCCTTAGTTTAGTGTGGTAGTGAATTATTTTCTTTCATGTTACAGTTTGGATTGCACTTCCTTTTATGTGTGCAGATTGAATGAGTGATGGTTCTAAGGAGTGTTGTGAGAGTGGTTGAATGAAAGAGTAGCTTATTCTACAACATTTCTTCGCATTTAATCTATGTGGAGTGTGTAAAAACTTTGTTGATTGTTGAGAGTATGTGTGCAACAACTCTGGATTGAGATTATTTTATACTAATCATTATCTTCCTTAGCATAGAATTTGCGTGACTTTCTTGTAAAAATTAAAGCCTACCTGGATCAATAATTAAATGTAAGAGCGGGTCTACCAACATTAAAATGCAAACAATATAAAAATAATGAAGTTAATAAAGTTTCTTATTCAAATCATTGTGAGATATGGCCATTAATATTTTATTAACTTTTATGTATTCACAAACATATGTTGATACAAAATGAATGGAAGAAGTATTCAAGTAATCCTAATTTTTTCTACCAAACAATTCATACCATAGCTTGAACACTTTAATGATATTGCAATAGGTAACTTGTATTGACACAAATAATACTTAAGCATCTCAAATTTTACGTTATAAGAATCATCATCTCTTAAGCACAGATTATGAATAATTCTGAAAATTTAGAAGTATTGATCATTAACATCATTATCTGCAACAATGTCATCCAATGCATAATTGTCAATGTCCATATGATCTCTCAACTAGTTAATATTATCATCATCCTTGTCTTGAATTGCATCATCTTCATCATCATTGAAATATGACTGTAGACCATCCATATTGCTACCAGATGTATTTGGATCATCATTTTCTATACCATCCATATTGTTGTCTTCCATAACATTATGTAACTCTATATTAATGTTGTCTTCTTGTGCTTGAACATAAACATATTCAACATCATCATGGATGTCAATTTATGCGATGCTCTCTAATCCCTCTCTTTGATTTTGTTGGCCATCATTGTTTTGCTCAGTATCCACTAATGCATCATCAAATACATTCCTTAATCTTGGATCATAATTCATGATAAATATCCATTTCGGGTCCATAATATCTTCATAGAAAAACACCTACACATGAACAAGTACATACGTATATTACACATATGTAACAATTTTATTAATTAATAAATAAATGTATATATTCGTAATAAACAATGTATTAATAGATTATTGATCACTAACACTTCTAATTCTTTGAGTTAAAGAAATACCTGCTCACAATGAGTTGGTAGAGCATAAGGCTCCTTATCCTTTGGTAGGAAATTTGAGGAATCTATAGAAAAAAAATCCATTATGGGTATCATGTCTTCGTGTCATCTCAAATACTTCATACCATCTACACTTAAAAATACAACATTTAGAAGAGCAATAATCCAACTCAATAATTTCTTGTATTTTCTAAACATATTGTAGATTCCCAACTTCAATAATATTCTTATATTTTGATCTTGATCAATTGGATTGCTTGAATTCAACCATGATTGCACAATCGAAGGACTGTCACTTTACATCTACACGTTCTACATGATAATGTCAAACATATGCCCACATTGTTGGATATTTCCTTGCTTGTGAAACACCATTTATTTCGGTTAAAATATATATAATGACAAATATTGAAATGGTTAATAGTGTCAACACTATGTTGAAGGCCCCGAAAATCGAGTCTACAACAAGGGGGATACCCGCCCGGTCCGAACCTTGGTTGGCATCTCCTTATCCGTTTGGTATAGCGGGTCCGACTGGGGATATGGGACCAGTTTCCCAATTCAGTGTGTGTGTGTGAGAAAGATGGGTATTTTTGTTCTAAAATGGAATACTTCTGTTCTAATTCTAATCTAATGCTATGCTGTTGTATTCTAATAAACAGAAAAACATCAAAATTTATGCTAACCCGGGGTGTGATCTTTCTTCTATGCGATCTAAAAATATTTCAAACAATAACTGGTAATAAAGATCATTAAGCCATTATAAGAAAATAATTCAATAAAGATGAACTACTTTGTATAAGAAGTTAGACGAAACAGTTGTGAAAAACTTATCGCATAAATGAGCTATTCATATACTAAGCATAAATAAATAGCTATCACCGTACAAAAGTGCCAAATGATAACTCAGGCATCCACGCTATAATATAGAAACAACTGAAAACTGAATATCACTCTAACGCATAAGCAGAAATGGTTAAGAGATAAAAGTACCATTTATAACTAATCCTACTCATGAGCTTAAAGCAATAATTGATTTATCTCTCCTGATTTAACATCCACTAAGACTCAGTACAAAAGTGCAACATCAGTAGCATATATCAAATGCAAATATCAAATAAACCCTGTTCCATTCATTCATCAAAACCTCCTCTGAAGGTGCAAAAGTGCATGTTCTGAGGACAAGTTTTTGATAAATTTCTGGACCCTTCTCTAAATGCATGAGAAGGGTTTAAATACTACTAACTAAATAACTTATTTACAAAAATTCAGGATTCGGTTTAAATGACTGTCCTTTTTCTAAGTAAAACTATTTCTAAAATTTCCCCGAGGTGAATGGATGATACAGGAGCATCGTGGAGCAGATTACTTCCAGTACTACCACAGGCCATATTCTAATACACACTACCATAGGGCGGAAAACCCTTGAAGATATATTTATAGCTTTTTGACATATTTGTACATAGCTTTTGAACAGAATCAACACGAAGCCCTGCGCGACAATATGTTTACTTTCCTTCATGCTACAGATAGTTATATAAAAGGAACATCCTGCGAGATGATTCATTTTTGATATGTATAGAACCAACTATGACACTGTTTACCTCTCCACATGTCAGAGATGAACTTACAGCATATGCAAATGCATCTACAACATGTAATTTTTCTCTAATAATGAAAAGTTATGATTTTTCCAGTGGGGAAAAAAAAACTATTTCTAAAATTAAATCTAATATCTAACTATCTCTAAATTTGCTCCTTAACGTCGCAAGCATTCAATATTTGCCTGAGTAGAGTCGGCTGATTGTCTTCCGTCTTTGGTTGAGTTAAGCAAACTGAATCGGCAAGAGCTGGCACTATCTTCTCAGCAAAATTGATGATATACTTGAGAGTCATCCAACGACTAGGTGGCTTTACCATGTATGCCTGGTAATAATCCCATTTTAACTTGGTTAACCCTCAGATTGCTTTTGTTTTAGCTTTCTGTTTCCAGTTTGTTTCTATCGCTGCTTCCTTGCAATTTTCGGGGCTTGCAGGTGACTGAGTAATTAGAATCCTTCCTTTTCGAGCAAGTTTTCTTAGCGATGCACGATTAGCACTAAGCACTAATCGCACATCGAAAACTACCTCTGTTTCTTGATCTAGTCTTCCTTGATGCGTCTTTCACCTCTTGCGCCTTTTCTCTTTTCGGGTATAAAGCTGAAAATTTGTAAAAATAGTGATTCTGTAAGCTCTTGACCCTGAGCATTAGACTGTCTATTTCTGGTATCAGCATCGTTCAGTACCCATTCAACCGTGGCTGGATATGAGAAATCTGTGATGGATGCCTCAGAAGAGTTTTGCGGCTCTTTCTCTCCCTTAAGTGGATTAGGTGTGCCTTCCAAAATGGACATTCTGTTTTTCCTCCTCATAGTTTCCTGCATACTGCCCTGTATAATGCTTCGCCCTTTGTTCCTGCAGTTTACATTTGAGGTGGAAGTAATGATAAAAATAATGACAAGAAAACTTTAAATGCTGAAGATATGCAAAACACGCCACCTTAGGTGAACTAGTTCTTCAAAAAACACAACACCATACTTCATTAACAACTGGCAACAATTCATTAATTTGCTTAAAAGCGCATGACCAGTTCTTGGCCTAAAAAGTTTTCTCGAATAATGAGCCAGAACCAACTGCGATGGAGAGGTTTTGCGATTTTGCTTTGCGATATTGCAAATTGTTGTATCGCATTTCCGCAATTGCATCGTGTTGTTCTATCGCAAGGTTGCTTGGTCGCAATATCGCAGGATTGCAAAATCGCAAGATCACAAATCGCGGATCGCAAGATCGCAAATCGCTTAATCGTTATAATCATTATATGTAATTCATGTGATTTTTGCGATGTGCAATATGCGATATCGCATATCGGCGATTTTAAGGTTTTTTAATGTGAGTGCTTCTTAATGCATGCGATGCGATGGAGTTTCGCGTCGCAATCTCACGTTTTTTATCAGTTTGGCTTATTTAGAAGGTATCCTATCATTTTTTGTGTGATGCGATCTCTCTTAAGGAGTGAATTTATTTTCTTCATTACGAAACTTAGGTTTTTTAGATTCTCCAAAGGTATTTCCCTAAGTCCATGATGTTGTAAGTTTCATCTAAAAAGAAATATAACACTAATTGATTTTTTTTAATTTTTTACTAAGGGTCCCTACTTATTTAGTATTAGTAATAACACTTCATAAAGAGGGGGGTTGTTGGTGGCCACAACAATTGGCGATTCACTTGGAAGAACCAGTTATCTCTGTGTTTCTATTGAATTTTTCAACTTCCAAAATAGTAAATTTTTCATAAAATTAAACTATATTATGGAAAGATAAAGTATATTATGCTCTAACCTGTCAATGACATTTTGTTTCAGCCATTTTCAACTTTGATTATTTTCTCCCTCAAGTTAATCCTTGTATTTACATCAATTATTATTTGGTCTATAAAGATAAAACAAAGTCTTCTCTGTAAACCAGTTTTAAAATATGCTCATTTGTCGTAGGTAGAGCCTCTACTACCAGCAGGCGTTCATAGCCTCGACAGGGTTACCTATTACCCAGTAATGATCCTATATCCTACTTAAAGAAACCTACAAATCTCAAAGAAAAATCCTTATCCACACTTATTGCTTTGATTTTCTTTTTATTCTTAAAGAACAATGTCTTGGTTTGATAGCCAATTTATGACACAGTCATTCACTTGATTTTTAACTTGCTGAACAAGTGGCTCGTGATGAGACCTTGCCTCTGATTTGTAACAATCTGAGTCATTGCCTGTTGGGTATGCAGTTTTGGCAAAGTCAGCAAGTTTTATATCTGTGATTATGATAAGCCAGCTCGTGAGACTCTCATTCTTCAAGATGAAGTGTATCCTTGGATTGTTCCTCTGAAAGTTGTGATTTCCTTATTAAGGGAGGAAGTCATTGTTTTCTTTAGATAGCTCTGGATGACAATGATAGAGTTTTTGAAGTAGCTGTTCTACAGAGAATCTTTATTTTGTTATTGATACCTTTCATTGCACTGATATAAAAAAATTTCTTCACTAAAGGTTGTTTTCATCCAACTTTATGAAGTTGAAACTAGTGTCATATCTAGGTTAGAGTATTTAACTGTATCTTTCAATAATAAAGATCAATCTTCCAAAAGCTTTGCTATTTATACAAGCGAAAAATCAAAATCTGAAAGAGAGTTGGTGTATTTTTCGCAAATGCCTGATGTAACCATTCACAACTAGTTTTATTATGAAAAGAAAAATATTACTCTACAAAAAATAGAAGAATAATCTTCTATGGAAAATATTTCTTAAGAACTTGTCCGTTGACAGGCAAAGAGTCTCTTTTGCCTGCTAAATCCTGTAACACAAATGTCGATGGACCTAAGACTTCTACAATTTGAAAAGGACCAAGCCACATTCTTTGAAATTTTGTATGCTTCCCCTTTTCTTCATGTGCCTTGTCCCATTTTAAAACTAAGTCTCTCATCTGAAAATCTTTTCTGGTCATTATGTTTGAATCAAAAGAGGATTTTACTAGCGCTTGATGATGAGCATGCATTGTCTTAGCTTATTCTCATTGTTCTTCTAATTTGATTATTTCCATCTGTCTTAGGTGTAATGAGGAAGTTGGTAGTTCATCAATGTATTGAACTATAGACAAAGAGGGAATCGCTAAGTGAGTCGGAAGAACCACTTCTTTCCCATAAACTAAATTAAAGGGAGAAGTGTCGATGGAAGCTTTTCTCGTTATTCGGTCTGCCCACAAAGAGTATATTAAGGATTTATGCCAATTTTTATGATTTTGGTCTACTGTTCTTTTGATAATCCTGATTAGGTTTTTATTTGTAGACTCTGCTAATCCGTTACCTTGTGGATAATAATTGGCCGAATATTTGAGTTTGAATCCTCTTTTAAGTGTAAATTCAGTCATTGCATTTCCAGAAAAGTATGATGCATTATCGAACATTAAAGTGGAAGGCAATCCAAACCTAGTGATTATAAATTGATCTATGAACTCAATGATATTTTCAGCATTAGCCATCTTGAGTGGAACTGCTTCTACCCACTTGGTAAAATAATCTGTTGCTGTAAGGATATATCTATGCTGCTTGGAAGAGTGAGGAACGATCTCACCTATTATGTCCAATCCCCACTGACTGAAGGGTTTCTCAATGTTAACTGGTTGCAGTGGTAAGGATGGCTTCTTTTGTCTCCCAACAGTAGTTTGGCAGACTTGACATTTTCTCACGTAACTGCGCGAGTCTTTGAATAACGTGGGCCAGTAATACCCTGCGCGCAAGATTTTATGTGCAGTAGCATCTCCAGCATAGTGTCAGCCTGCTGGCCCATCGTGGAGTTCCTGCAAAACTTTTTCAGCTTCAGATTTCTCAAGACATCTAAGGAGAACATAATCGTAATTCATTCTAAACAGGATATTATTTATGAGCTGATATTGTTTAGCTTTCAACCTTAGAGCTCTTTTCTTAGTATGATTGAGGTGTGAAGGAGCATATCCATTCTTAAGATAATAAATTATATCAGTGTCTAATGACTCTTCATCGTTTAGGCTTACCTCGCACATTTGTACCTCTACAGATGGAATTTCAGAAATTTTCGACGCTCCAACTAGCATTTTGCAAAAGCCATGACCTCTTACAATGTTCACTGGTTTAATTTCTATGTCATATTCTTGTAAGGCAGTTACCCAATTGGCCCTCTTTTCACCCACATCCTTTTGTACTAGAAGATTCCTTACCACTGGAAACGGTACTATAATTTTAGTATGGGCTTTGAGTAGAAAAGGTCTGAAGTATTTGATTGCTTTGAAAACAGCATAAGCTTGTTTCTCCACATCTAAGTAATTTAATTCAACACCCTGCAAATTTGAACTGAAAAAAGAAATTGGTGCTTCCGTCTTTTCTTGATTCATTTGAGTGAGTATCGCAGCATATGACCTATCTGAGGCAAATGTGTATAAAATGAAAGGCTCTAAGAAATTCAGAGTTGCTAAATATGGAGCATTAATAATAGCTTGTTTGATCAGGTTGAACGCTTCATGTTCATCTTGGCCCCATTTAAAATTAGAGTTCTTTTTTATCATCGTTTGTAAAGGGGATACGATTCGTGAAAAATATGGAACAAATCTCTTTACAAAATTGATTTGACCAAGGAAATATTGCATGGCTTTTTTGTTATGAGGTAGGGATATTTCAGAAATTTCTTTGATTCTGTCAGAATCGATGTGAATTCCAGATTTTGACACTATGAATCCTAGAAGTTTCCCTTCACTTAATGCGAAAAACGATTTCTTTGGGTTAAGTGAAATTTCATACCTTAAACATCGTTGGAAGATTTGTTTTAAGTCTTTGAGATGGTTGCTCCATTTCTTGGAATACACGGTTATATCATCCAAATAAATTACTACAGATTTATTGACTAAACCTTTAAATGCAATGTCCATGGCTCTTTGAAATGTGGCACCAGTATTAATCAAACCAAATGGCATCTTTCGATATGCATATGTGCCCCATTTATTTCTAAATGTGGTTTTCAATTGATCATCAGGGTGTACCAACACTTGATTGTATCCTGAAAATCCATCCAAGAAAGACATTAATTCTGAGCCCGCCACTACCTGCAATATCTGCTCCATAGGTGGTAAAGGAAAATTGTCTTTTTGAGAGGCCTTGTTAAGATTTCGAAA
Organism: Pinus taeda; assembly: GCA_000404065.3. NCBI lineage: Eukaryota > Viridiplantae > Streptophyta > Pinopsida > Pinales > Pinaceae > Pinus > Pinus taeda. The sequence goes on along the minus strand of APFE030881336.1, from coordinate 71,269 downwards.
GTCAATACAAATTCTAATATCTCTGTTTTTCTTTCTAACAGGTACCATATTGGAGACCCATTTAGAATGTCTGGTGGGAAATATTATCTTGGCTTTCAACAGTTTATTGAGTTCAATTTTTATCTGATTTTCTAAGTTGGGATGGATCTTTCTCAATTTTTGTTGGACAGGTTTTTCATTATCGGTCATTGGAATAATATGTTGGATGATAGAAGTGTCGTATGTTTTGAGTTTATCATAGTTCCAAGAAAAAAAGTTTTTGTATTGTCTCAAAAGACGAATATATGCTAGTTTTTCTTCATGGGCTAGGCCGAGGCCTAGATTTATGTTTTGGGGTTTGGCATTGGTTCCTAGGTTTACTAATTTGGAATTCAAAGTTGAACTTTGGAGCTTTAAATTGGTAGACCTTTTAAACCGATATTTCAAATCATACAGGTCTTCTAACTTGACCACTGATTTAGGTATAACATTGTTAGTGCTATTTTGCCATAATTGTTGATCATGTTGGTCTTCGTCAATTATCTGGTTGGAGTAGGATCCTTCAGAAGTAAGGAAATTTACGATATCAGGATCATCGTTGAATATTCTCCAATTTGTGATGTTGTCAGGAATAGATGGTCTAAAGATTAATTCTATTGAGAATCTATCTGGACTAAAATCTTCAGAAGGAATGAACTTAGAAGCTATGTTAGCTAAAATGTCGATGCTTGCATTCTGGAGCCTGGGAATTGATGAAATATTGAATGCTATAAAATGCTCAGTCAGATCTTGAACTAAAGATTGATAGTGTTTTAAATGACCTGATAAGCAATGTATAGTATTCTGTACCTGTCTGACTACAATTTCAGAGTCTCCGAAGACTTGGAGGTACTTTATGTTTAACCCGATTGCTTTGTACGACCCTTGGACTAAAGCCTCATATTTTGTTGTATTGTTGGTACAATCAAATTCGAGCCTGCATGTTAACATGATTTTATCTCCTGGACTAATTAGCATGCATCCTGCTCCTGCTCCTTCGTTAGATTTAGAGCCATCAAAAAATAATTTCCAAAACAAAGATTTATTTACAGGTCTATCTAAAAATTGATACATTTTGAACTATCTATTTGAGAAAAATTTTCGACTTGGGATAAAACATAATGTTCTAAATAGGGTGACGTATGAGCATTAAAATTTTCGAGAAAAGAATCCACTGAGTAATTGCCAATTATGCTACTGTTATATGCTACTGGTTCATTTCCCCCCTCTAATTTTGTTACTATGTACTTCTGATGTAATTCGCGTTCAACTTTTATTTGATTTGGCTTACCATTGTAAGGCAGCCACATGTGCAACCAGTCAATTGCGAAGTATCCATGCAGTTTTTCTGACCAATCCCTGCTAAGAATTAAGCCATAAAATTCAGGGAAATCAGCGACTAAAATGTCAATAATTTGACATACCTTTGGGTTGTATGACAGCCTTATGGTTACTTGATTTAGTTCGCCAATGACTTCGACTTGAGATCGATCAAGCTGAACAATGCGAACAGCGGATTTCTGTGGTTGAACGTTTAATTTGGTGCATATGGACTTTGGTAAAATATTCGATGATGCACCTGAATCCACTAAACAATTATGTACATTTTTGTTAAAAATTTCATAAGTAAGGAGAAAAGGGGGAGTATGAGATCTCGATCTTCCTCCAATTAAAGCGATGTCGTTTGGATCAATCTTGTTCGTCGTATTAGTTGGAGGTCTTCCCATGTTCTGGGAAGCTTGAGAAATTGCAGCGGCAGGCAAAGGTGCAACTAGCACAGCATGTAATTCTTTCATCATTATCTTTTGTTGATGCTTTAGCTTGCTCAATTCGTACAAAGTGATGTTGGCCCTAGTCTTTTTCATTTCTTCTATGATATTGTACTCCATTTCATCTGAAACTATCAACGTTTTAGATGGAGTAGGTGAATCTGTTTGGACTGGGCTAGTTTGAGTCCCTTTAGATGTCGTTTTCTTTGTTGTGAATTTATCCTTTGTTGCAGAGCTTGTGCTCTTTGGCTTTGGGGTAGTTTGGGGAGGATCAAGCTGATTTCTACTTCGTGTGTTAACTGGGAATACTTCTTGATCTTCTTCTTGTGGGAGGATGAAATCCCACATTCCTTGTAATTCTACAACTTCTTCATCATCGGTTTGCCCTTCAGTGGCAATTTCCTCTTCCTCTTCCTCGGATTCAACACTTGTAATAACATTGGGTGGCCTTGAATCCGTGGACGGGCCTCTTTTAAAAGCTATGTAGGGCCTTTTTGAAGTTTCTGCTACTTGTTTTTTTATGTCGACCATTTCATTGGACATGGTCTTCAGAACTTTTTGCAATCCCTCCAAATCCAATGGATCTTTTGCTTGTTTCTTCTTGGAATCTTCTTTGAAGGTGACCTTTTTAGATTTATGTTCCTCTATCGCAGGCTTCTTCTCTAGAGCTATTATACGTTTCTCTACTGCTATGGCTTCTTTCATGTTTTCGGATAAGGCTATTTTATTAGCCCTGTCCATGAAGATTGCTATGTTTGATGGTAGAGCAGTGATATACCATTCACATCACACTTCCTCGCTGGGCTGGGAAGCAATAGGAATTTTGTTTAGAATTTTATTGAAACGTAGATTGAAGTCTTTGATCGTCTCTCTAGATTCGGCCCTAAGGTTGGATAGGTCGTTGATTAACGTTTCCGTATACCTGTCGTCACCAAACTTGGTTAGGAATTGGTCTTGGAAGATGTCCCAACTAGTAATAGATCCAGAGGGTAATGAGAAATACCACGATCTGGCTGTTCCTTGCAGAGTATAAGGAAACATTCGAACAACAACATCTTCATTAGTAACCCCGTTGAGATTAATGGATAGCATAAAGTTGTTTATGTGATCTTCTGCTAGCATGCCTACCTCGGGATTAAACTTAGGCAACCATTTCTTAGGATGGGCCGGTATTTGACTCAAGGGTGTGGGCAGTAAGACTGCCCCAGGGTTGTTCCATGGAGACTGGGCCATTGCTGAACTGCTAACAGGGGGAAGTGTAGAAGATGATCCCTGTGGTTGGGAAGATGAGGATATTATGATCGCAGATGATTGAGGAGGAGTTGTAGGGATTTCAATAGGTGGATTGATAATGGTTTGGAGTGGAGGAGTGGATGGTTGACTTTGCGGTGAAGAAGTTGAGATGGATGATGTTGACGAAAGAGTCTCATTTTCGGACCCTTTAGGTGATTTCCTTGCTCTTTTCCTTTTGGGAAGAGGTAATTCGGTTGGCCAAACACCAAACTTTTCACTCTTTAGTCTGGTTAGGGGATGAGCAGGATTATATTACGAAGTCACGCTGCCCTGAGATTTATCAGATCTTTGAGGGGAAATGGAAAATCGCTGAAGTTTGTGAATCAGAGATTCGACTTCAGGAGGTTCTATAATAGATTGTTCTGAAATTTCAGGGCTTGTAACAACAGTTGATGTTTCGGCGACTTCTAACTCAGGATTTAAGTGTAATGGAGAAGTTGGGGGAGATAGTGAGGGTGATTTACTCTCAGAATGGTATTTTGATTTGGATTTACTTGCCATTCATAGTTCAGGCCCTCCTTCTAGTGCAAAATATGTTGAAGGCCCTGAAAATCAGGTCTAAAACAAGGGGGATACCCGCCCGGTCCGGACCTTGGTTGGCAGCTTCTTATCCGTTTGGTATAGCGGGTCCGACTGGGAATATGGGACCAATTTCCTAATTCAGTGTGTGTGTGTGAAAAAGATGGGTATTTTTGTTCCAAAATGGAATACTTTTATTCTAATTCTAATCTAATGCTATGCTGTTGTATTCTAATAAACAAAAAAACATCAAAATTTATGCTAACCCGGGGTGTGATCTTTCTTCTATGCGATCTAAAAAGATTTCAAACAATAACTGGTAATAAAGATCATTTAGCCATTATAAGAAAAGAATTCAATAAAGATGAACTACTTCGTATAAGAAGTTAGACGAAACAGTTGTGAAAAACTTATTGCATAAATGAGCTATTCATACACTAAGCATAAATAAATAGCTATCAACATACAAAAGTGCCAAATGATAACTCAGGCATCCACGCTGTAATATATAAACAACTGAAAATTGAATATCACTCTAACGCATAAGCAAAAATGGTTAAGAGATAAAAGTACCATTTATAACTAATCCTACTCATGAGCTTCAAGCAATAATTGATTTATCTCTCCTTGATTTAACATCCACTAAGAGTACAGAAGTGCAACATCAGTAGCAGATATCAAATGCAAATATCAAATAAACCCTGTTCCATTCATTCATCAAAACCTCCTCTGAGGGTGCAAAAGTGCATGTTCTGAGGACAAGTTTTTGATAAATTTTTGGACCCTTCTCTAAATGCATGAGAAGGTTTTAAATACTACTAACTAAATAACTTATTTACAAAAATTCAGGATTTGGTTTAAATGACCGTCCTTTTTCTAAGTAAAACTATTTATAAAATTAAATCTAATATCTAACTATCTCTAAATTTTCTCCTTAACGTCGCAAGCATTTAGTATTTGCCTGAGTAGATTCGGCTGACTGTCTTCCGTCTTTGGTTCAGTTAAGCAAACTGAATCGGTAAGAGCTGGCACTATCTTCTCAGCAAAATTGATGATATACTTGAGAGTCATCTAATGACTAGGTGGCTTTACAATGTATGCCTGGTAATAATCCCATTTTAACTTGGTTAACCCTCAGATTGCTTCTGTTTTAGCTTTCTGTTTCCAGTTTGTTTCTATCGCTGCTTCCTTGCAATTTTCGGGGCTTGCAGGTGACTAAGTAATTAGAAGCCTTCCTTTTCAATCAAGTTTTCTTAGCGATGCACAATTAGTGCTAAGCGCTAATCGTGCATCAGAAACTGCCTCTGTTTCTTGATCCGGGCTTCCCTGATGCGTCTTTCGCCTCTTGCGCCTTTTTCTCTTTTCGGGTATAAAGCTGAAAATTTGTAAAAATAGTGATTCCGTGAGTTCTTGACCCTGAGCATTAGACTGTCTGTTTCTGGTATCAACATCGTTCAATACCCATTCAACCATGGCTGGATATGAGAAATCTATGATGGATGCCTCAGAAGAGTTTTGCGGCTCTTTCTCTCCCTTAAGTGGATTAGGTGTGCCTTCCGAAATGGACATTGGAGTACTGTTTTTCCTCCTCATAATTTCCTGCATACTGCCCTGTATAATGCTTTGCCCTTTGTTCCTGCAATTTACATTTGAGGTGGAAGTAATGATAAAAATAATGACAAGAAAACTTTAAATGCCAAAGATATGCAAAACACGCCACCTTACGTGAACTAGTTCTTCGAAAAACACAACACCATACTTCATTAACAACTGGAAACAATTCATTAATTTGCATTAAAGCACATGACCAATTCTTGGCCTAAAAAGTTTTCTCGAATAATGAGCGAGAACCAACTGCGATGGAGAGGTTTTGCGATTTTGCTTTGCGATATCGCATATCGCTGTATCGCATTTCCGCAATTGCATCGTGTTGTTCTATCACAAGGTTTCTTGGTCACAATATTGCAGGATTGCTAAATCGCAAGATCACAAATCGCAGGATCGCAAGATCGCGGATCACAAGATCGCAGGATCGCAAGATCGCAGGATCGCAAGATCACAAATCGCTTAATCGTTATAATCATTATATGTAATTCATGTGATTTTTGCGATGTGCGATATGCGATATCACATATCGACAATTTTAAGGTTTTTTAATGTGAGTGCTTCTTAATGCATGCGATGCGATGGAGTTTCGCGTCACAATCTCGCATTTTTTATCATTTTGGCTTATTTAGAAGGTATCCTATCATTTTTTGTGTGATGCAATCTCTCTTAAGGAGTGAATTTATTTTCTTCATTATGAAACTTAGGTTTTTTAGATTCTCCAAAGGTATTTCCCTAAGTCCATGATGTTGTAAGTTTCATCTAAAAAGAAATATAACACTACTTGATTTTTTTTAATTTTTTACTAAGGTTCCCCACTTATTTAGTATTAGTAATAACACTTCATAAGGAGGGGGGTTGTTGGTGGCCACAACACACTGTAAGGAAACAAAATTCTGTAAAATTCCAACTGTACCTTTCTTTCAAATGCTCTAGACATGTTGATTTCATCTTCTATTATGTTTGAATCTATGGCTGCATCTTCTATTTGATTGTAAATTTGTACAGTAACCCATTCTAGTGTGTAATCTTTGGCCCATTCCTCTTGTAGATAAATAAGAAATGGGGTATTCCTTGGGTTCAATATTTTAAATTGTCTCCTTGCTTCTAACACTTCTTCTCTCTTTTTATCATGAAAAGAAATCCATTTATTCATAAAGTCCATGTGGTACATAATGAACTTGTCGAGTATAACACTTTTGTCTACACCTATTACATGTCAACATGCTTATTTAAAACTCCAAATTCCATGTTGTTAATTTGATAAATAAATTACAACGTAAATTAATGATCGTAATAAAAACGATCACAATGATCATGAGTTTACTTACTAATTTCTACTTGAACACCATCATATTGTGGTTTTTCTCCATTAGTAATATCTAATGCTCGTTCTTCATCCCAGAAGCATGTCATCTTCGAAATCCTTACCAAGGAATTCACATAGGAAGAAAAATGCTTCATTCGATACATACCCTTCAACCATGCAACCCTATGGATGTGCCTTTTGTCAAACATATATTTTTAGAGTTTTTTTATAGCTCTCAAAGAAAAACATCCAACTCATCGATACGACACCCGCCAATTCAATGTCATTGACTAGGTGTACAAGTAAATGGACTTGTAGGGAGCTCTTTCTTCCATTTTGGCACTTCAAATTCATGGATCTCCTTGGATGTCACCCACCTTTATATAAGAATACTAAATTAGTATGAACCTTTAGGAAAAAATTAAATTGCAATACAATATCTCTATAACTGTCTCTCATGAACATATATCTATGTCTCTAAGTATAATTGGCACGTGACGTAAAACTTTCTTTGGAACTGTAGGAACTTGTACATTTTTTTTTTCATTGCGGTTCATGGGCACTCAGTGAGTGGGCGCTACGTCCACGTAGAGAAGCAGGGCAGTTCCACCCGAAGGGATCTGCCCGTCGGCCATAACAGGCCTAACCCCGAGGGCGTCGAGGAGATTTGACCCCGTGACCTCCCAACTAGGAAAGTACTTAGCAACGGGAACTCGACCATTTGAGCTATCCCTTGGGGCTATAGGAACTTGTACATTTGCACAATATCCCTTCTCTTTTCATATAGGGAATTATAACTTATCTTGATATTCATCTATATATAAAATTCAATCATTTTTACATGAATGAATTTTCTTATATTCAATCCCCAACTCAACCAACAACTGACGTGCCTCTCTGCAAGTTCATGGAGACACATTCTCTTCAGGAAATATTTTAGTTTTTAATGCCCTGTAAGATTGCCAAAGATTAGATCAATTGAATGTTTGACTTATGATGAACATGTTTGATATGTCAATCTATATTATGAATATTCATATACAATATATGGCTTTAAAATCTCCTTAAATAAATATAAACAAAGTTGATGAATGCTTATGAATTATGTAGACCAACTAACATTGCATTGTAAGAAATAGATTTCAACTCGCTTCAATAGGGTGGTTAATCCTTTGTCTGACCAACCAAATAGTGACTTGATTTCTAATAATATCAATGTGCATTCCAATTTTTAGGTTTTAATTTCACTTGATTTGAACATGGGTGTCTTTTCTATTTTTTTGGTGGAGTCTTTCAACAAATTGTTATCATCAACATTACGTCGATGGTAATGGCCCCTGTTGTCATTTTTATTGTTAACCAGATGATCATTATTTTCATCATTGTTTCCATCCCCAAAGAAACTTGTAAGCATATCATTCAATCCTTCTTCATGCATTGAATTTTCACTATCATGCTCATCATGATCATAAAGGCCACTAGCTGGTAGCATATTGCAGCCATCTGTGTATGCAAACCAAATCAGTTGTTCAAATCTCTCAGGTGGTAGAGTTCTCTTTAAATATGATATTTTCACCCTGGTATGGTTTAAAGGATGGTTCGGATCATCCCATCCAAATATTAATAGCCCAGTTGGATCATCTTGAGTATTAGTAGTCGTTTTATCATCATCGTCTTCTGCCTATCAAAAAATGCAACCATTATTTAATGTTTGACAAGAATTTGATGAATCATAAATGTATCAATTTCAAAGAAATATAATCAAATGTCGCTTAACAAATCCCATCCCATGTACTATAGTATTGACCAACCTCTTATTTAGTGCAATTAGTTGTTGTGTATGAAGTATCCATTGTCATATCCTCTTCCACCCACTATGTTCTTCGTGATTTAACAATTTTAGGTACACACCCATGTACATATGTATTTTTCTTTTGCTAGTTGGACGCTTAAGCTGTGCACTTGTTCCAATCTCCATATGAAATATCAACAATATGCATTAATTTATTTCAATGCTAGATAATACACTATAGATTCTAATAATACTATGAAAAAGGATGGACATATCACAAAATGCTTCCTAAGTTAAGTCAAAATTTGATAATTACCTGATGTCCTGCGACATTTCTTGTACCCTTATTTAATATGACATGATATATTTCCATGGCCTCGTCTTGCCCCTGTAATACATAACATAGTCAATGATTTTTAGTACACCAATTATATCATTTCAACCAATATCCTATCCAATAGAAATCCTCACTTTACTCATATATTTGACATATCGATATCATGTTTTGGATTTGAAAAAAACAACAACATATTTGATATAACTTTATCTCTTACATGTTGTAGCATTTGTGAATTCATAAAAACCATCCTCCTTTGATTAGGGTTGATTTGTTTGCTTACCTTTATTGTATCTACACATTTTGTATCTGATTCTATGGCCACCCACTTTCCTCTTATTGATTTAGTAGATCTACATCGTCCATTTCCTCTGCCCGTTGCCTTCTCTAGATCCTGCAATACATAATAATAACATTAGTCACATAATATCTACTCAACTTGTTGTTGCTCCATCCAATTTGCTAAATGCATGATCAATTTAAGCTTAGTTGTTTTTCTGTGCACCTTTCTAACTAAAATGTCCTTATTTTCAATGTATGCCTTTTTTTTAATTTCTACTCCCATTATGGTGACATGACACAACCCTTATAAATCTTAGATGAGGATTATATAAAATATTTGACTACTTTTTCTTTTCTTTTTTCATATTTTCATTTAACTTAATTCAAACCCTTCATCCATAATTTTAAACCACCAAATATTTGTATTTTTGTATATTTAAAAAAATATCCTTTGACCCTATATGTTAGAGAATATACTATTTTCAAATTTTGATTTTTAAGTCTTCTAAATGAACTCAATATATAATATAATAATTACTATAAGTTAACTTGTGGATGAGATATTTTCAACGCCTGCATTATCCACCCTATGTAGGAGTAAAGAATGAGTGGCGGGATCGAAAATGTTTGTGTCACATGTATACATAATCACTAAGCAACACAACCTTTAAAGGTGGAAATGTGTGTATGTGACTATAACTAATGGATTGTTACAGTATGAGTCATTGGCTATTAAAATAAAATTAGATAGTTTGAAATCACGCCAAATTCATTAGTGTGCTAGGAAAATATGACATAAAAACACCCTTCATTGTAGGGTCAAAACACCATTTAAAGGGCTTTACATCAACCAACATTTCAGCTTATCCCATGTGCTTATGCACATTGCACATCCAATAATGGTATTCAACTAACACAACCACATTAAAAAATTTGGTTGATAAACGTTGATAGGCGTATATTAATCACATATATTAATATTTATATCAATGACATTTAATAATAATAATAATAATTATTATTATTATTATAATTATATAATTATAATTATTCAATGTGCCTATGCACATTGCACATCCAATATTGGTATTCAATTAAACCTCATAAAAAATGAAAATAACATGGAAGCCTCCCACATCGACATTGAAAAATGAAAATATAACAATGAATATAAATTAGAAAAAAAAAAAAAAACAAAAAAAAAAAAAAAAAAAACAAAAACTTGCCAATCTATAATTGGTGGACACAATGGATAAACATATTGTGTATCCCAACTATTCAACTAAAATAATGTAGTAAATGCACCATATTTCCATTCTGATAATCACCAATTGCAAATCGAGGGAGCTTTAAAGTTCTGTGCGGAGTTGGATGTTGAGGCTATGAAATAAAATAACTTATTGATTGGATATTTGTTGATGGTGGGAAGAGATATTGACGGACCTATCCTCCCATGTTGTGGATTTCAATAATATTAAAAATTGATTTGTGGGTGTGATTCAGTCTCTAGCAGTCACAAAATCAATTTGTGCATCTCATTCACCCCCTACCAAAGAAGAAAATCAAACCCTTGTCCATCCATTTTACACTACTATTGTTTAAAATAGTTAGAGGGAAGGGAGAAAAATGTAGGGAGAAATTAGAAGTGATTTTCCACAGTGTGGAAGAAAAATCTCCCTAGGACACCAAAAAATGTCAAGTTGCGGTAGAGGGAAACAAGCAAAGGGATATGATTCTTGCGTGATCTGAAAATGGAAGGTACTTGAAAAAAGGGTGCAAGGTATCCATTTTCATTTATGTAAATGAGTGCAAAAAATACTCCAAGTTTAAATCTAAAAATGTGAAAACTTCTTATTTCTAATACATAGATAGACTGTAGGGGAATTTACTGGATATGTCACCTCTAAAGAGAGGATGATATCCAGAAGCTACCTGGCCCTCTACAGACTCTGCCTAAAGAAATAATAGAAGTAAACACTCAAATTTAATTAAAAAAACCTTGCTTGAACTTGACATTATGCAGAATTTTAGCTTGAAAGAGGTGTATGTATTTTCCTCTGTTTATGTGTTTTAAGTTAATTTCTTTTTGCTGAAACTTAACATATATATCAGCAACATAATTCAGCCATAGAATATGAAAACACAACAGCAATATAATATAGGAGTTCACCCCAACTCTTGGGCTACATCTCCTTTGAGCTTCGTCAACATGACTAAACTCTTTGGGATTAAGGTAATTAAATTATTTTACAGGCTCCATACTTAGCCACAATGAATCCAAAAATGATTCAAACAGCTGAGAATACCATTTTAAATCCCTTTAATGGCTGTCCAATTCCTACAAACATCTTAAGGCTTCCGTGGATACACATCCTTTTGTCGGTGCACTAAGTTTATTTGAGCTTCTAAATGGCACAAACTCCCTCGGATTTCTGTTTCTGTCACTGAAACCACTACTTCTATATCCAATAATGAACAGACACCAAATACCAATTGATTAATTGCTTACATCAAGCACAACATCCCCAAAAATGGCTCTCCTCCACGGTTTTCCCACGACTTCACATCAACTTCACGAGCTGTAGAAGTACTCAAAATGATCTGAAACCACTTCCATTGGTTCCATAATGACTAAAATAGTCAAGATAGGGTTTTTTTTCATCAAAATCGGCCTCCGGCTGCTCCAGTTTCGCCTACGCACACTGTTGGCACCCCCTGGCACTAGAGTCAAGGAAAACTTCTCTGTTGAGTTTTAGACCTCTAAAAGTATTTAATACTTACTAAAACCTCTGTAAATGGATTTATAATGATGTTTTCAGTCAAGAATGACCACTGGTTCACTGCAAATGTCCTCTAGATCCCCTGGCTAGGCCCTGCACTACTGCTGGCAAAATCGGCAAAAATGGCCTCTAGAACTTAAATGAAGATTTTTGGCTTTATAATGTTCTTAACAAGCTCTGAAAATCATCTAAACAGATTCAAAAGGTATGAAATAGCTAAGAATGACTGTTCATTTACCTTAAATAGAGAAACACAATCCAATACACAACCTTCTCCTTCAAGGCCCTGATGGTTCCTTCATCTTCTTCGTAGCTTAAACCTCTAAAGATGACCTCTGCTAGACTTTAGACCTGCTTCAATGAGTCCAGAAGGTCGAATAGACCCAAAATAAAATAAAAAAATTCACTCAAAAAGCCTCTCCTAGCCAAAGTTATGGCTTCGAGAAGTTTAGTCGACTTTGGCCTAGGAAAACTCCACTAAATGTGGAGGAACTCCAGTTAGCTCTGACAAATATGGAAAATCCACCATTTTTGGCAACCTCCACCAACTAAACTGTCAGTTAGACCCTTAACCGCTAGCGGAATTAGCGCATGTGACCACTGTAACCATCGGAGTTTGTTTAACTGCTGGGGTTTAGGGCCTGGTTCTGCGCTCCTAGGTCATATGCATAAGGGGCTGGCCCCTTCTCTGCCAAACTAAGGGTTTGTTAAACCTTAAATATAAACTGCAACCTGTGGTGGTTAAGAACCAATGCGCAGCCCTGGCGGTCATGCCTATGGGCTGCTAGGTAGGAGGTCTTGCGGTCAATTCCTGTGAAGTTTCAAAACTTTTGCCGACCACAATTGCAAACTTGGGGCCACGTGGTGGCCTCTAGGAAGGTCACGTGGCACTCATTGATTGGCCACCCAAATAAATATTTTGGGGAATATTCCTTGGAATATTCTCTTTTTTTTTTCCAAAAATGAAATTTTTGCAAGTTATTGGACAAATTTCAAAATGCAATAACTTCTCTGTACGATTTCGGATTTTCAAACCGTTCACGGAACCAGAATTAGGAAGATGACACCTATTCGGTCGTTTAGGTTCCAACCCAATCTGAGCACTTTCAAATTTGAGCATTTTCGACACTTGGACTTGAGCTCCTGATCACACCTCCCAAATGAGAGGCTTTTGGTCCCCAAAAGCTTACTAAAATGCTAAACTGAACTGTAGTACAGACACTAAGAGAATGAACATCCTCTTCTCTTCAGCCCTTCAAACATTTACTTTGCATGGAAAATTACTTTGAACCACAAATGGAAAGAAATTGACATGTCCCTTCCTGAATGCGCTTGTCCTCTTGTCCAAAATTGTCTTTCTTGCACTCACACAGAAATTTCCTTGCGAGAAAATTACAGAATGAAATTGAACAACGTTGCCTTGATCAATGATCTAAGGTGGCTCAAAACAAACAAGATATTACAACATAGAATACATGCATACATCCAAAATTTACATATGTACAAAAGGAGTATGTCTTATTGTGTCAAGAAGTCCATCCACTTCTCACCAAGCCACTTCCATGGTGACTTTTGTTGTTGCAACTTTTCCTCATGTGAAACTTCCCTTTCCACATCAATAATGGAATCCGTGGTTCCAACTTTGCCAATCTTCTCGTCCTATTGCTACATGTGTGTGGGACGATGAGTTGGATGTAAAGTCCAACAATGAGAGACAACATGTCCCTTCTTTTGGCAAAAGGTGCAAAACTTACGCACCTTCTTTGAAGGTAGTCTTTACTTCATTTGTTTCCTGTGTGCTTTCTTCCTCATCCAGCATCTTGAAACATGATGGTTAAATTGACCACAATATGTACAAGAAAACTTTATTCCATTAAAGCATGTAAAATTTTCATGCCTTGCAGAAACACAATCAAATTGATCATGAGAAGATGTATACCTCTTGTGCTGCTTTGCATGTTCATCCTTTTTTCCTCCATGAGGAGATGAACTAGAGGCTCCAGTTTTCAATTGCAGACTAACATCATCGTTCTTGTCTTGAAAACTGCTAAAATTGCATGTTTTCCATAAGTTGCATGTCTACCATCTTCTTGCTGCAACAACAACTTAAAGCAATGGCAATCATCTTTGAAACAAATTTGACATATTTGCCTCATGGAACTTGGAACAAAATTTCTCGTTGAATTAACCTCACATGCCTTCATGGCTTTTGAGTCTTCACCATTAGATTGCACATAACCAAGTCCAAGATTCTTGGGTCATTCCTCAACAGAAAGGGGTTCAATCATGCCTTATGCATGCTTTCCTAATCCTTTGCCTTCATAACCCATCTTAATCATCAGCTTGGATCCTACTCCCCTTGTATGCTTTTCGAAAGATCCAACACATCTTTCTAAAGAGGAAACTGAAGACAAATCAAAATGGATTATCTCTTTCTCTCGCATGTTCTTGGGCAAAGCCTCTTGGGCTTGATGAAGCTGCAACTCCATATCATGCAATATTTGAATAATTTATTCCTTCTCCTGCTTCATGGCCAAGAATTCCTCACAAAGCTCCGTGCTTTCTCTTCTATCCTCAAACATGATCTGCACCATATCCTTCAATATAAGGAATTCACGCTTCATATCCTCATCGAAGAACCTTGTGAAGGAGGAAACTTCATTTGTAGAAGTTTTCATTATGATGTCAATGAACAAATTAAATATCAACAATGTTCTTAAAGCTTTTCAAAACAAATGACAAAGCTTTTTCACCCAAATGTCTTTACATCCATCACATATTCAAGTGGCCAACAACACACAAATCAAGTGAAAATCTTGTTCAAGTAGCCAACAACAAACCAACTCAAGTGAAAATATTGGAGTGGTTTTGAGGTCCTTTGGGTTAAGGAAAATATCTTCTATTCCCTTTCGTCTTCTCCAAGACTTATCTAATCAGTAACTATCCCCAAACTTCAACAAACTCAAACAACATGCAGTTTGGAAAATAGTAAAGCAATAAATCTTCTAAACTGCTTTAAACACCTTTCAAGCTATACAATCAAGCTATTGTGATGTCAATCAAGAAAACAAAGTGCTCTGATACCAACCTGATTTGATAATGGAAGGTACTTGAAAAAAGGGTGCAAGGTATCCATTTTCATTTATGTAAATGAGTGCAAAAAATACTCCAAGTTTAAATCTGAAAATGTGAGAACTTCCTATTTCTAATACAAAGATAGACTGTAGGGGCATTTACTGGATATGTCACCTCTAAAGAGAGGATGAGATCCATAATCTGCCTGGCCCTCTACAATCTCTTCATAAAGAAATAATAGAAGTAAACACTTAGATTTAATTAAAAAATGTTGCTTGAACTTCACGTTATGCGGAATTTTAGCTTGAAAGAGGTGTATGTCTTTTCCTTTGTTTATGCATTTTAAGTTTATTTGTTTTTACTGAAACTTAACATATATATCAGCAACATAATTCAGCCATATAATATCAAAACACAACAACAATATAATATAGGAGTTCACCCCAACTCTTGGACTACATCTCCTTTGAGCTTGGTGTAATTAAATTCTTTTACAAGATCCACACTTAACCACAATGAATCCAAAAATGATTCAAAGGGTTGAGAATGCCATTTTAAATCCCTTTAATGGCTTTCAAATTCCTACAAACAGCGTAAGGCTTCCATGGGTACACATCCTTTTGTCGGTGCACTAAGTTTCTCTGAGCTTCTAAATGGCACAAACTCCCTCAGATTTATGTTTCTGTCACTGAAACGATTACTGATGTATCCAAAATGATCAGACACCAAATACCAACTGATTAAATTCTTACATCAAGCACAAAATCCCCAAAAATGGCTCTCCTCCACGGTTTGCCCAGGGCTGCCCACGACTTCACATCAACTTCTCAAGCTTTATAAATACTCAAAATGATCTGAAACCACTTCTCCATACAATATCAGATTTTTGAACAGTTCGCGGCACCGGAATCAGGAAGACGAAACCTATATGGTCATTCAAGTTCCAACCCAATCTGGGCACTTTCAAATTTGAGCATTTTCGACACTTGGACTTGAGCTCCTGATCATTGCGAGAATGAGGTATTTCATACTTAATTTATAAATTTTCACATGTTTCCATTGCTTGTTTGAATTGTATTTTTTAGTTTTTAGTTTCAAAATTATAAAAGAAGAAATTAGGGTTTATTTTTTAATTTCTAATTTTAAAATAAATTTGTTATTGTACATATATATGGACATGATAGTGAGAAACTAAAAGAGGCAATGACTTCTATATTGGGGGTAGAAGCAATGAATAAACTAAAATTTATGGACTTGTCCATGCTTGCCAAATATGTGGAAGAACATACTAAAGACAATGAAATAGACCAACCAAAGCAACCTTGTCAAAGGGAATTGATTGATTCCCCATCAACTCCTTGATCAAGCAAAAGATCTAGGAAAAAATCAATTCGAATAACCTCTAAGAATGTGGAACAAGGAACATAGACATCCAATGCCCCACCCACTCCTAGGACACATAATTCTTCAACCACTAGTATAGGTACTTATGCATCTTTCATTGGTACATACGAAACTGTGGTAGAATATGATGTTGTGTCTGGGGAAATCAGAATGACAGATGTCGAAAAAGTTTTCAATCATAGGTTGAAGGAATCATTCCTTCATTGCTTCAAAGATAATCTACATGTTCCATTATCAAAGATACCCATGCACCTTCAAAAGGAAGTCATCCATGACATGCAGACTGAATTTGGGATAGGTTGGTCAGTAAACAAAGTAAAAAAACAAATGACTCAAAACTGCAAGAGATTTCGCTGCAACCAAATGAAAAATATAAAACAAGATTCCTCTCTAGATAAGGGTCAAAATAAGGCCAATTGATGTAAATGTGAAAGTATGGAAAGAACTCATGAAAGCATAGGATAGAGCAAATGCATAGAGGAAATCTGGCGAGGATAGCATACAAGTATTTAAATTTGGTCATAAGATTATTTCAAATTAATTAAATTATTTTTATATTTTACTAGTGCATAATTAAATTGAATTAGTGTATGTTTCATTACAAGGCCTTGAAAGCCAGGCTTGTCAAATATCATGCCACACATCACAGTGACCAAATAGGTTTAGAAGCCCTAGCATGCAAATTTGTAAGTATATTTAATATTTGAAATTATAATCTATATATATATTATAATATATATATATATATATATATATTATATATATATATATATATAATATATATATTTTAATTTTGTATAAAAAATTAAAATGATTGGATATTATTTATTTTAACTTTTCCATCTTCCATGTTTTGACATGAGCAACAATATGGCCATTATACATCACAATTGGAATTTGATATGATACATGAAAGAAAGTGGTCCAATTTTGTTATCTAGATGAGAATAAGGTATCAATTAGTTGAATTTCAATAAATTACTTGGATATTGTTATGTTAATCTGTTAATTTACGTTTCTTGTGTTGAGTTGTTTATTTATGTGTATATTGAGTTATTTTGTGCTCCCATCAATCATAGCACCCTTATAAATCACCAACCTTTCACTATGATCAAGTGCTTTGAATTCAATATCCAATCATGGCTTTATCAAGTCCTTTTCCAAAAACCCTAGGCCAAAGGAGGGACACAACACCATGTAATACATAACATGTAGACAACAAAACATATTACATGGGATTAATTATAGATGTTTGGCTTGAGAGCAAATTACATGGGATTGATTATTGACCCAAGATACATGCATTGAGGAGCATGGGATGATTTTCTTGGAAATTGAGAAGCCTTGTGATGAAGAGCACTTCACACTTGCAACCCATGCTTAGAGAGTGCACCATCCGAGGATTGGTCTCTTGGCGTGTATACTTTGAAGAGAGAGAACTTCACCTGGAGACATTATCTTGTGCATTAAATTAAATTGCTTGTGCAATTAGTCCACTTTACCAATGTTGGCCTCCCTCACCTACTTTGTATAGAGGGGAGAGAATGTATTTTTATACACTATACTCATGATTCCATCTATACAATTGTCATTGAGAGTTATTAGTGCTTGTGTGATGCAATAGAGAAAGACCTAGAGTTTGTGATGTAAACCCTAGAGAAGAAATGAATATGAATGCTAACACTAGGGATGATATTGAGTCTTAGCCCTTGTCGTAGAAATTATTTTCCATATGGTAGGATGAATGGTGTATTGAGGTCTAATTTTTTTTTTTTGTAGTGATATATATATTCAATGAATTAAGTAGATATGTATGGACATGGCTATTAGAATAGGAAAGTCTATGATGTAGGCCTATGTTGGAGCCTATTTGAACTTTGAAGATCTCGTTTGAAAGAAAGGACCTGAAACTCTATAGGACACTTCCTTTTCTAGTCCTATGGGGAGTATGGTTAGCACACAACTTGGTGATTTTTCAAAACAAAATTCTTCCTACGTTCTAGACTACAACACAAGTATTCTCAATATTCCAACTCTATCAAACCCTTTTTAATCCTAAAACAATCAAACAAGTAGGGTAGGTGACGATATACCTATAGATGCAATGTGAACTGGTTTTTGGAGAAATTAATGAATAAATTCAAATGGCATACTTATCTATGATTACAACCTTTAAAATGGACGTTGTAATATGGAGATAAGACAAGTGGGGTAGGTGAAGATAGACCTATATATGTAATGTGAACTATTTTTTGGAGAAATTAATGAATAAATTCAAATGGTCTGCCTATCTGTGATTACAACCTCTAAAATTGACATTGTAATATGGAGATAAGAACATAAAGAAATATGAGGTTTAAAGCATAGGGCTAAAAAAAATCCTATGAATTAGATCTACATCAGATTGCATGAAATGAAAGAAAATAAGATGCAAATATTGCAGAGTGCTTCATTAAAGTTTCTTAAATAAAATTCACATGTATCTCAACTATTCACACAACATTGATAAATTCTATTAATGAAAGAAACCAACAACTTTATTACACAGGTCTTAGAATAAGAATAATACAAATTCAAATTTACTAAGGAACATCTCTTTGGCTACCCACTTTCAAGCTTTGACAAGTAAGATAACATGACTTCTTGTTACAACATCCGTTGTTATGACATTTGTTAAGCATCTATTGTTACAACATATGTTGTTACAACATCCGTTGTTACAACATTTTCTTCTCAATTTGTTGTTACCTATGATTGTGCTTCTCAATTTGTTTTCTTGATCCCCCAAGTGTTGTTGTAGTGTTGGGTGGAAAAAACAACTCTTTTGGCTTCCCCTTTTCAAGCTTTGACAAGCAAGAAGAAATGGATTTCTATCCCCTAATTGTTACAACATCTGTTATTACAACATCCACTGTAATGGTAACTGTTTCAGTAGTTTCAATAGTAGTTGCTTTTATAACATCAACTTTTATAGCAGTTTCAACTTTTTCAATAGTAATGAACGTTACAGCATCAACTGTTACAACATTTTCACCAGATTCATCATTGACATGTTGTTATTGCATATGTTGTTACAACATCCACTATTACAACATCTTCTCAATCTATCGTTACCTATGTTTGTGCTTCTCAATTTTTTTTCTTGATCACCCATGTTGTATCTTTGTAGATAGTCCTCGGCTAAAGAACTGAACCAAAGCATCAATGTGAGGAATTGAGAGGAATTGGAAGAGGAATTGAGAGGAATTTAGAAGGATAAACATTCTCCATGAACATTTAATCATCTAATAATAGAAAATACATATATAAAAAACTCTATAGTCAACATAAATATATCCAAGTACAACATAGAAACAACAATCTAAATATTTATGGGCAGTAAATTAAACAGATCGTTCAATTTCTAATTCAATAGTGAACATAACTTTGTAGAGGGATGTCATGTATATTTATACTCAATCTATCCCTTCCCAATGTCATATATTATCCTCAAATATACACAGAAATAGACTATGAAATTATAAGAACTCAAAAGTACACAATTGTTGTCATGAATGAAAACTAGAAGGCTTTGATTATATCCAAGTTCAAATTATTACAACAATATTACAAAAAATTTCTCTAGGTATCAACCCTTTCTTATTCAAAAATAAGGTATATATAGGGTCCTTTACAAAATATCCCATCTCTTAAAAGATTTACATTCAAAGTATTTTTTCTTTTTAAGGAACAATTATATTTCTATTAAACAATCTGGATTATGGCCAGAACGATTACATTCAGAAGTAACAATAGTTCCACATCACTCAAAAAATGCTCTGACCAAAGACATCGAGATTTCAAAGTTTTCTTCCCCAAATTTTCTACATCATTTTCCTTATTCATTCATCAAAAATCCCCATTAATATTTACATATTTGCATAACATAACATAACATAACATTAAAAAAAAAAAAAAAAAAAAAAAAAAACACTATTTCTATATGCTAACTAGTAAGTTTCTTCTGACTCATGTTATCTTATTTCTTCAATATCAACCACTTTTGCTTTCCCCAGTTGGCTTGCGTCCTCAAGTTCATGCTCCTCAACCTCTTGTTGGAGCTCCAATTGTACTATGAACTCCGGAGGGGGGGCTCCCTGCTCATTGTGTGTTGATTCATTGTCACCTTCCTCCCTGATGCCAAACACTTACTTCAGAACAAACAAAATCATAATATCCACCTTCTCTTTTGAATTCTCCACCTTTCTATCAAGATTCATTATCCTCGACATGATGACCTTTGTTGGTGCCTGAACATTCTCCACATCTTCCCTCAAGCCTTCCAATTGACCTAAAATGAGTGTAAAGTGAGACTAGGCTTCAGATATAATTTTCCCTCCAATCCGCGAAATCATTTCCTCCATTTCATGCTTGAACGCACTGAGGGAACTCTCAGAAGAGTCTCTGATGCCATTTCTATATGGAGAAACCATTTCTTCAGCACAATGAGGATGTGCATAAATCCACAATGCATGTGCCCTCCATAACCATCTTCTGATAACCAAAATCAGCTCTAGATTGATGGCGTGAGATGTCTCTTCATTGTTAATTCTCTTCAATAGTGCACTCCATGCAACCAAATTCATTTTCATTGCTTCTTGCTCCAAGATGAATTCCCGCATGATAGACCTTAGGTGATCCTCCTCAAGCTTAGAGAACACAATTCCTTCACTACATCTTTGCCTTAAATCTCGGCTTACAAACTCTCAGTAGTGTTATCTTGTCTTGATTCCTCTTAATTATCCATCATGATATTGACAGATCCAGCTAATTGCTAGGAATCTCGCCGCAGAAAAAATGTTTCAAGGAGTAAATTAGGTAATTAATTACCATGTCAAATAGTTCACCCTTCTCCATATTATTCCAGCCTTTTCCATTTATAAATTTTCATAGGATGTGACATTTGGAAGATGTGTTCCCGTCCTCCCTAAGTTCACCTTGCTCCAGGATGATGACCTGATTAGCTTGTTCATCTGTCGAAATATTATTTTCCCTTTTAATATGATAAAATTATATGTTTTCAAACTTTTCCAACAATAAGTATATTCTTTTCATAGTTGGGTTTGGGTCAGGGTCCTTGTTTTGAGACCATTTAATACATTTTTGTATGGTAATAAGGGAATCTCCAAATACTGATAATTTTGTTATTCCTTCAACTGCTATAAATCTTATCCCATCAACCAACATTTGAAGTAGATTATGACCACTAAACTCTCCCTTGCTTCCAACAAACCTTTTCATGTTCCATGCCTCTCTCTTCAACAATATTTCATATTGGTGTTCTATTTCCATCTAGCCATATGAATTCTCAAATGATGGAAGACCTCTCTCTTGCAAAATATAAAATTTTATGTAGAATTTATTGATTTGCACTAGAATATTTTCACACTTTTCCTTTGTCTTCAACATCAGAGTTTTCTTCATAATAAAATGGCAAACGATCAATAAAATGGTGGTGGGTGATATTTATTACCGATAATCGGGAATGGTATTTTGCGTGGGGGGGGTAGGTTTTAAGTGGTAATGAGTGGGGGGGGAGGTGCGCATTCATATGTCACTGCCACTTTTGCGCCCCCCATTAAATGTCGAGGGGGGGGGGGGGGGGGGGGGCGGCATGCAATACAACAAGAGTCATCGATCACCAAAGTGTCAATCGATGCCAATAGAAAATGCATGATAGTTAGTGTGTGGCGATTTGAAATTTTATTTATTAAAATAAAACAAAATAATATATTGCAACAATATATATTTGTGCGCAAACTATTACAAAGTGTAATAAAAACTTTTTTTTTTTGAAATTTTAACCAAAATTTTGAAATTTATAATGTAACAAGAAAATTTTACAACACCTCAAGTGCTGGTGGAGTGTTGGGTGGTAGAAACACCTCTTTTGTTGCCCACTTTAAAACTTTGACAAGCAAGATGAAATGACTTTCTACCCCCTCAATTGTTACCACATTTGTTGTTATGACATTTGTTGTTACAACATATGTTGTTATAACATATTTTGTTACAAGATCCACTATAATGGTCATTGTTTGAGAAGTTTCAATAGAAACAGTTGTTATAGCATCAACTTTTACAACAATTTCAGCATTTTCAACAGTAATGGATTTTACACCATTAGTTGCTACAACATTCTCAGCATATTTAACATCGACATGTTGTTATGGCATCCATTGTTACACCATCTACTATTACAACATCTATTGTTACAACATCTGTTTTTAAATCCGTTTTTAACTATGTTTATGCTTCTCAATTTGTTTTCTTGATCCCCTAAGTGTTTTAATTTTTGGTGGAAAAAACACCTCTTTGGCTGCCCTCTTTCAAGCTATGACGAGCAAAATGAAATAGCTTGTTGTTACAACATCTGCTTCTCAATTCACTATTATCTATGTTGTGCTTCTCAATTTGTTTTCTTGATCCCCCAAGTGCCGGTGTAGTGTTGGGTGGCAAAAACACCTCTTTGGCTACCCACTTTCAAGCTTTGGCAATCAAGATGAAAATTTATTGAGATGAAGTATTTTGTGCCCATGATTAGTGAATGAATGAATGTTATATGTCAATGAATAATTGTTATATGTTTCTTTATGTACACAACCTTGTTTTATATTACGTATTTTTTATGATAAAACTTATTGAGATGAATTATTTTTTGGATCTACAAATGAATGAATGAATGAATGTTTGCTATTTTTTTTATGTACCTTAATGTATTGCTTTCAACTATTTCATATATAGTAGATAATTTGGGTACTAGGGAATTGAGAGTGATGTAGGGGGTGGCATGAGAGCTTCCAACTTCACATGGTTAGCCCTGTTCAATAGAGAATAAATTAGGATTTAGATAATCTTGGAGAAAAAAAAACTAGATCCAATAGAGAAACAACAAAGTCAATGTTGACTTCACTGCTACTTTGTTAAGTGGAGGGAGGTTTGCTCCAAAATTAAACTACTCCAATAATTTATTCTCGAAACTAAGAGGACCTCATTAAGGTATTCATGCACTAAATTCCTTTTAATTATTATTTATTCATGCAATTAAATTTAATATTTGGTCAAATTTAATCAAAGCTTGCCTCAGTAGTATCATGAATATGTGTGGGACAACTAGTATCAATTTTGGACATTGAAGTGGAACAACTATCGAAAGAAAATAGCTAAAAATGGTAACATTACATTTAGCATTCAAGGTAAGTTGATTTCAAGTTGATGCCTTTTTGCTTATGCATAATACACTACACTACTCACCGTATTTTTAGTCATATGAGTGGTAGATCTTTGAACTGACTTGACATTTCTTCTATATTTTAAAGGGAGTTGTTGTACAACCTACTAATTCCAACTTACAGAGTTTTTCATATTGGAAATAACATATTACCACAAATGGAAGAAGATATGAGCAACGTGTTGTGGCCACAAATACCACCCTGTTGAAACGTGCTTCTACAGCAAATTTCCAATGGGTCTGCTAGAAGTTTGATTTTTCATCTTTTGAATTGATCTGTTTTATCACATGGATGTCAACTTCTTGCCGAGTCAAATTTTCAAGGCCTGATGGCTAAGCCATTAAATATACCTTTTCTGCATGGATCATTCATGATACAACCTGTCCCTTTATCCTCTCCCTTCATCGGTATCTTTTGATCCTCACAAACATGCATGGTACATTGGCGCCCGCACAAACCATCACCCCTACCTTTATCATAATCTCTTGTTGGTTTAACTCCCAAAACCATTCATTGCATCTTTTTCACGTTATAATCCCTTTACAAAGGAAACCCTTCGCCAAATACATAAACCATCCCTCTTTCACTTATCAAACTCAATATGAGCGCATAACACAAGGCATTCATGGCTTCCAGACCTGATGGGTTTTATTAACTCAAATGTATGCTTTTTGGGTTCGGATCCCATTGCATATTGCATATCGGTGGAGCCCCGGGCCTTATACATATTACGTGCAGCGACATAGCAGACCCACCAACCTATCAAATATGATATATATATACTGTCGGGTCCGAAAGCCCCGTCCAAGGTTTATGCATATATATATGGCGCGCCACTGGCCCCCAGACCCAATGACATTATTAACTGCATTATATACATTGTCGGGTCTGGGTCCCCATCGCATATCAGCGAAGCACGAGCCTTATACACAGTGTGTGCGGTAATGCGGCAGATCCACCGATTTCTATGAACTCGAGTGTATAACATTTCAAGTCCAGAATTATGGCTAGACATGGTTTTCCCTGCATATTCCTTTGTTTCTCAAAAAATATTGAAATCTCACTTTTCAAAGGCAAGCCTGTATTGTGGACCTGCCAACAGTATATATATATATATTTTCGGGTCCGAGGCCATATCACAAATCGCATATCTCGCGGAGCCCCAGGCTTATACATATTGCGGTATGCGATATGCTAGACCCAACGATATTTATAAGCGCCGATATATATCATTTGGGCTTTGGCTTGGGCAATCGGGGCAGGATTTCTTGTGTTTTTGTATACTTTCCAATTTTTTTGAAATTACAAAGGATCGGGTTTTCAATGAAAAAATGGGCATGTGGAGTCCCGATAGTGCAATGGCGCATTTGGGTGGTGGAAGTCATGGGTCCTGTGACCTGAGAGGGGGCCGATACCCAATTGCAATGAAAGGAAGCCCTCAAAAACTGTGCCAAGCCTATGCTTTGAGTGGGAAATTATATGTTGACTGTGTTTTATGCATAGATCATTTCACATTTGTTCCCATAGTTATAAAAGTTAATGGAAGCAACGCTTGTGTTTCGTGTGAATATTTCTGTTATATCGCTCACAATTATGAAGCTAATGATAGCTATCTCTGTAGGTGAGAAGTAAAGGATGTAGGAGGGGATACGAAGAGCCATGGATGTAGAAGTGCTGTGTTTAAGGGTTTCGCTACAAGTGTTCCGAGTTGGGAGCCCACGCATTGCTTGTGCATTCTGTAAGCAGAGCTATCTCGATCTTCATTATGGGGAGGAAACACACAGTCACCCCTTTTTTCAATCATCTATTCTCCTCCTCAGGAAAGGAATCGGCCTGGCCGTTATGCCTTCTACATGCTAGCGGTCACGCTAATGATCCTATCTCTATGACTCGATTGGCATATCTGAAACAGTGGGAAGATGAAGACACGGGGTGACCTCAGCTTGTCGGAAATTTCACCAACCTGTTGCATCTATACATATTGATCTATGTAACAACAAGAGAGGGAAAGGTCATGGAAGGCTGAGGGTCATTCATGGCCGAATAAGTATTACCTCCAAAGACGAGAAAGGGCTTTTGATTTTCGAAGAGAACAGGGTTGCTTTATTGTGAATGAGGAGGACTATTTTTGAGGGAAGAAGGAGCCTTTAGTTTGAGACTTATTGTATTGTTTTGGATCAGAGTGTTGTTATTGACATGAATGTAAATGTGATTTATATTTATGTATATTAACGACTTACAATTCACTATTAGTCTTGTTAAATTGAATGTGATTCAGTTTCATGGTTAACTTGTGAATGGTCTCTGATTTGAAACTAAATTAAACATCAATTGCAGTTTTAATTCCATAGAAGAATGTGGATTCCTATATGAGTGATTGGATTGCAAATTAGCTTTAATACAGTCTTGTCCAGTAGTGAATTCAATGATTGATTCATTGGACCTGAATCTATGCATGATGTTTAACCTTGTTTATCACACTCCTGCTTAACATATATATGATGTTTAAACCTCTGTATCATGCTCTTGCAGAATAGATTAGAGTAGCTAGGACTAGATTAGAGTAGTTAGAAGTAGTATAGATAGGATTTAATACATAGAGGTTAGATGTTTCATTTTGTTGATTTAATTGAAGTCTTCCTCTCGGAAGCAATCTTTCGACATGTGCAAGTGGTTTACAGGGTCCCTTAAAACCCGTCATAGCTAGCCAATCCAAAAGAAAGCAGGACTAATTGGGGCTTGTGATCAGGTTAGTTCCCCTTGTTGGCATAATGTACATTAGCCATGTTAAGAAATTGGCAGTAGAAGGAGGGCCTAAACTGCCCTCTCCAGTTTTTCAAGATTTCATCTATAAGTGCCACACATTGATTCAAAAGGATTAATGTATGGACCGAAAAGGTCGGAGAGATCCTACCACACATTTGAAAGAGCCTCATTTTGAAGAAATAGAGACCCCTCTAAGTCCTGTTTCTGGGTCACCCAAGGAAGAGAGACTATAGGAGTATCCTGTCACTCAGGAACAACCAGTCATAGCACTTAATCGGGCTTATGCTTGTTCCCTTTCTCAGCTTCCCATCTTTCACTCTTTACCTCCGAAAACTAAGAGAAAGCCAAGGATCTTTACCCTGAGTGAAGATACATCAGCGGCCACTTCTCTTGAAGACATTATGCTAGAATCCTTGAAAATTATCGACACCCCTTGGGAAGAAATTCCTGAGGATTCCCCTTCTCAAGGTAACTCCTCACTTGATTTTGAGAATCCTAGAAGAGAAGCCTCCAACCAAAACTTACATGCCCATAATATGGCCAATGTTCCCACTCTAGGTGGGAATCAACCTCCACCTCCTCCTTCAGGTGGGAACCAGCCTCCACCTCCTCCTCCAAGTGGGAATCAACCCCCACCTCCTCCGAGAGCACTCCCTCCATGGCTTGCATAGGATGTTGTAGTGGTACCTGGGCAGTAGCATCCCTTACCCAAAAATACAGAAAAAATTGTTACCTAATTTTGACCCTGAGTGGGGAGATAATGCTGATAACCATATTCACTCTTTCTTCCTAGCCTTGTGTAGGTTGGAGGTTGTCAATGAAGATGTGGTGTGCCGCCTATTATCTTTTACTTTGACTGGTGCAACCTCCACATGGTATTTCATTCTGAGAATAGGGTCGATTACCTCTTGGGATGCTTTTCAACAGGCCTTTTTGGACAAGTTTGGTGATGAAAAAACACCTATGGCCTTAGTTTTAGAATTATCCCGTCTGAAAATGGAAAGTAAGGAGAAGGCTAAGGATTTTAACATCTGCTTCAACACCTTGTTCAACAGAATCCCAGTTACCGCTAGACCCACTGAAGAGGTGCTAATGGAATTCTATATCTCTGCTCTCCCTGTCCCTACAGCGATGTGGGTTAAAAGGAGTAATGTGAAAACCTTACAAGGTGTTATCGATGAAGCAATGAAATTCGAAAATGAAATGATCAGCCTCACAGTATGCCACCCTACAACTGGAGAAAAGAAAGCCCCTCAGACATCCAAGAAGAATAATGGAAATGATAACAAAGGGGATGAAACTAAAGAAAATGACACCACGGATGTGGAAGGGTTGCATCGGATCATTAAGAAACTTACAAACACAGTCATTGATATGAGAAGGAATCACGGAGAGAGTACACTTGGTAAGGGAGGAGATTAGAATAATAGAAAACCCTTCAAACCTTTCTACCGGAAGAAAGTAGAGGGTGGTCATGGTCAGCTCACATTTCTTGCTCCACCTAATGAAGGAGCTTTAAACACAAAAGAATTGGCTCTGATTGGGTCGCTCCTCAACAAAGAAGAACCTATACTGGAGCTCGAACCAGAATAAGGAGACGAGGAGGAATACCAAGTAGAAGAACCCTCGGATGAGGAAACCCAAATTAATGTGCTGTGGGATTTCCATAATGATGAGAATGACAAATAGGGAGATGAAACTGTAGAAATCAATGCTAATGAAATCCACACGCACAGTAAAGGGTTGCTTCCAGGTGCTACAAAGCCCTTAGACCAAGCAAAGCAAGATGTTCGCCCTGTGAAAGCGTCTGCTTCCAGAGTTCCTGTTGAGAAGAGTGGACCTGGTGGTCAATCCAAGAATGCCCCTGTTGCAAGTCACCCAAAGAAAGAAAATGTGTCTCCCACTGCAACGATGGCTACTCAACATGACCCCCACTTAAAAATGGCAAAAAAAATATGTTTACTCTGCCCTATCCTATCTATAACATTAATCATAATATTGTGGATGATCTCAAGAAGTCTAGGGACAATATCACATACTTTGACTTGTTAAAATTAACACAGCAAAGAGATTTCTGCTGAAAGCTATGAATGAGCAGAACTGCAAAAATCCCACCACCTCAAGCACCCAAAAAAATAAGCCAATGTCCAAACCTATTAGTACCACTAGTGTAGCCCAAATACCCTCAACTATGGAGGCCACGTTATCTAAAATGAATCGAAAACCCCAAGATGTCAACGCAGCCATGATAGGGAGGAAATTGAAATCTATGACCCCACCATTTGAAATTTTCAACATGAATGTCCACAATTGCTTGGTAGATTCTGGCGCTTCATCCACTGTCATGCATTATGTTGTGGCTAAAAGACTTCAGGCCATACCTAAAAAAACTGGAACTCGAATCATGCAATTAGATAGGACAAATGTGACACTGATTGGAGAATTGAAGGATGTGTTGATTCAAATGGTTGCTAAACCACAGTACACACAAGTCATTGATATAGTGGTAGTAGATATACCTGAGGCCTATGGAATGCTGCTTAGCAGGGACTGGTTAGCAAAATTGAGCAGATACTTCTCGACTGATTGGTCCCATCTCTTGTTGCCTCAGAAGGGAAAGGGTGATATGCTGAGAGTCGATAGGGAAAGATATAGGAAGTATGTGGTAACAGAACTAAATGATCCCAATGAACCTATAATGTTTACCAACTCCATCCTTGGGAACTATAGTTTCAATGTTTATACTATAGAAACCTATTTTGGAGAGTTTCACGCAAAAACCGTTGAAGAAACTTTGACACATACACAGTTGGAAATTCCCTCCCATAATCCAACTGATGAGCTATCCTTTATTATAGTAGATGATAGGACCAATTTCTTAGATAGTAGTTTAATTGATGTAACATTAGATGCAATATTCTCGACACTCTATTTTGATGGTTCTAATTGCCTTGAAGGTGCAGGTGCTAGAAGTATTCTCATTGACCCGCAAGGGAACCAACATCTAATGGCCAGCCGGTTGGAGTTTGCATGCACCAACAACACAGTTGAATATGAAGGCCTGCTACAAGGCCTAAAGAAATCCATTGGTATGAATGTGAAAGATCTTAAAGTTTTTGGTGACTCACAGATAATCGTAGATCAGGTAAGGAAAAGGATACATTGCAATTCTCCACACCTGGTGAGGTATCAGCATGAGGTATGGGATTTAATTGACAGTTTTGATTACTTTAATATTACATACATACCCTCCCAGATGCGGGTGTATAGAAGGGCATTAAATATGACAGGACAAGGGTGGGGCGAGATGGGGCGACACCTGCCTACCCAAGACAAGTCGGATAATTGGCTTCTGATCAACGGATCTCTACATTTGAGAAGCGCAGGGTTCATTGGCATTATTTTAAGTGGTTCCAGATATCATATCCTGTCCTCCACTCCGATTCATGCCTTAGCACACTCCTTCATGCCTTAGACTTCGACTCTCTTCAATGCAACAGTAATGGCGGATCGCAGATCGATAACCAGCAATATGCGATTGCAATCAGATCGCATCACAATATCGGCGGATCGCAGAATGGGGAGACCAAAGGGCAAGGCCTTAACTTATAGTGAAATGCGATTGCAATCAGATTGCATCGTAATATCGCATCGGCGGAAACCAAGGGGTGGAGCCTTCACACTTTCACATGTGCGATGGGATGACGCAAACCCAACGGCAGATCGCAGAATGGGGAGACCAAAGGGCAAGGCCTTTACTTATAGTGATATGTGATTGTGATCATATCGCATCGCAATATTGCATTGACGGAAACCAAGGGGCAGAGCCTTCACACTTTCACGTGTGCGATGCGATGACATGGACCCAACGGCAGATCGCAAAATGGGGAGACCTAAGGGGAAGGCCTTTACTTATAGAGATATGCGATTACGATCAGATCACATTGCAATATCGCATTGGCGGAATCCAAGGGGCAGAAACCAAGGGATGGAGAATAGGCAGGGGCTTCCGGGTGATAGTTTGAGGCCGGCTGTGGCTGCCCAGGTGTTCGTTATCTGGTATTTTTGTTTTTTGCTAGTGTTTCTTGGGTTCTGGGTTCCTATCTGGACTAATTGTCAAGGAACCATCTTACTGTTTTTTTTGTGGCGTCTGGACTTGAGAAGTGATACCATTTTTGAGGTTTCTGCTCTCACTGGACTGGTTTCCCCAATGTTGGGGCAGTCCAGATTTTGTTGATACTCTACGATACCGTGGTCGAGGCCTTGTCCTCTTTGTATCTTTCTATACATATTAATAGATTACTTTTACTTAGAAAAAAAAAATTACATACATACCCTGATGCCAAAACCAAGATGTTGATCTGATGGCTAATATGGCTGCTAAACTTTTGCCTAATTTAAGATTGAAGAAAAATAAATGTTCTGTTGAATTGATTTTCCGACCGTCTGTGCCTGATAACATCTCTAATTGGCAGGTTTTTGAAGATGATGAGAAAATCCTTGAGTTCCTACACTGCGAGAAGACATTCAAGAGTGCAGTCATTGATGAAAAGGAGCATGACAAGCTTATGAGTGAAAGAGAAGATGAGCAAAAGGATCAGCCCAATGTGATTCCAAAATCAGTTGTTAGGATGGAGCATTTGTTTGACTTGCATGATAAATTCAAGAAACCTACCACCTGCAAAACACA
Organism: Pinus taeda; assembly: GCA_000404065.3. Classification (NCBI taxonomy): domain Eukaryota; kingdom Viridiplantae; phylum Streptophyta; class Pinopsida; order Pinales; family Pinaceae; genus Pinus; species Pinus taeda. The sequence continues at coordinate 40,359 of APFE030881336.1, read as the reverse complement.
TGGCTCATCCATGAAGTATGAAATGGTCAACCTTGGGATAGAAAAAGACCCAAAAAATGTCAATCTGGGCCTGGGGTGCTCTCCACAGGAAAGGGCTGCTTTTGTCAAACTATTTAAAGAATACAAGGATGTCATTGCATGTACATATGAAGACCTAAAGACCTTTGATACAAGTATTATGCAGCATGTGATCCCCTTGGAAAAGGAGGCCAAGCCCTACCAACAAAAGCTGCATAATATGCATCCAATCCTAGAAAAATTGGTGAAGAAAGAACTGAATAAGATGTTGGATGCTAAAATCATATTTCCGGTTAGACACACCCGCTGGGTAGCAAATCTTGTGCCAGTGAGAAAGAAAAATGGAGACATCAAGCTGTGTATTGATTTCAAAAACCTGAACAGAGCATCTCAAAAGGATAACTATCCTGTCCCTTCTATGGAACACATCCTTCAGTCCGTTTCTGGGTATGAAATGTTGTCCCTAATAGATGGGTTTTGAGGATATAATCAGGTACTAGTATCTCATGGGGATCAACTTAAGACAGTTTTCAACACCAAATGGGGTAACTTCGCATACCGTAAAATGCCTTTTGGGCTCATTAACACGGGTGCCACATTCCAGAGAGCTATGGACATAGCCTTTCGAGGGTTGATGAACAGATCAGTAGTGGTGTACATGGATGACATCACTGTGTATTCATATCACAAGAGGGATCACGTTTATCACTTGAGGCAAATTTTTGAAAGATGCTGAAGGTATGGAATTTCTTTGAATCCTAAGAAGAGCATATTTGTAGCCACAGAGGGGAAACTACTTGGTCATATCCTTTCTAAAGACGGAATTGTGATTGATCCTGAAAGAATGAAAACCATCATGAAAATACAATCGCCTGCCAATAAAAAATCCATGCAATCTTTCTTCGGTAGGATCAATTTCGTTAGAAAATTTGTCTCAGGCTTCACTGAAATAGTACGCCCCTTATAGCTAATGATGAAGAAAGATGTTGTGTATAAATGGATCAATGAAGCCAAGGAAGAATTTCAGCTAATCAAGGAAGCCATTGCTCAAGCTCCTGCGCTAGTCAGCCCTGATTTCAAAAAAGGATTCTTCTTATACACCTTTGCTTCCAACCTTTCATATGCCGCAATTCTCACAAAAAAGTGATGATGGCAATGAAGTCCCCATTTCCTACATGAGTTCGAATCTCCAAGGAGCGGAATTGAATTACCCAAACGTGGAGAAATAGGGCAATGCAGTTTTCAAGGCCATTAAACATTTCCGCCCTTACTTACTGAAGGCCAAGACCAAAGTCATCGAGCCCCATCCTGCTGTAAGAGCCCTCTTCACACAGAAAGAAATGGGCAAACGAAGAGGGAACTGGATAACTGCCCTTCAAGAGTTCGACCTGGAGATAAAGCTAGCACAAATAGTTTGAGGGCAGGGACTTTGCAGGCTAGTAGTGTAAGCCTTAGCTGACCAAAATGAGGCATCTGAAAAATCAGGAACGTTGAGCTTGCAATATGCACAAAGGGAACTCAGGGAGGAGCTCTGATGGAGTAACGAAGCGCTGATGTATGAGCGAGAAGCATCGGAAAAAATTTTGGACCCTAAGTCATGGTACCACGGCTTACGCTTCTATCTAGTGTGGGGTTTGTGTCCTGAACACATGGATGCATCACAGAGGAGAGCTCTCAGATTAAAATCAAATCTATATTATTTGGCCAACAACATCTTGTACAGAAAAAATCATGATGAAATCTGGCTTAGGTGTTTAGAGAAAGATGATGCCAACCATGTATTAAAAGAAATGGACGACGACCCAGCAGGTGGTCATTATGGTAGAGAGACCACTGCTCACAAAATATTGAGAGTCAGATATTATTGGCTCACAGTGTTTAGAGACTCGCATGCCTATGCTTTCCAATTCAAGGCATGCCAAACCGCTGCAGGGCGAGAAAGAAAGTATGTTGTTCTCCTCAGGCCTGTCATGATTTACCAACCGTTCCAGTAATGGGGCCTAGACATCATAGGTGAGATCACTCCAAACTCCTCACAGCAGCACACGTATATACTCAGAGCAACTGATTACTTCACCAAATGGACCGAAGCCATCCCACTCTGGAAGGTGAACGAAGATGAGGTAATATCATTCATTAAGAAATTCATTATCAACAGGTATGGCATCCCTGACACTCTCCTCTTTGATAAGGCTTCTTATTTTTCATCTCTAAGACTGACTAAGTTTGTCATTGATAAGGCAAGCCACATAAAATATGCAACAAAGTATTATCCCCAGGGAAACAGAGTTGCAAAGTCTTCCAATAAGAACCTTATCTGCATAATCCACAAGACAGTCGCTGATAACGAGAGGAACTGGCACACACCTTGACAAATGCCCTTTGGGCCGATAGGGTCACCCCTAAAGTGGCCTTGGGAAGCTCTCCATACTTCCTAGTCTATGGATAGGAAGCCATCTTGCCCCAAACGTTGCCCTTCCATCCTTACAACTCTCCCAAGCTTCAAGACGAACCCCCTCAGCCCCACTTCAAGAAAGGATTGACCAAATGATGAAGCTGGAGGAATTAAGGGATAGAGCTAGAATTAAATTCAAAAATTAACAAATGGTTGTAAAAAGATGGTTTGATCATCATCTGGCAGGAGATAAATATTTCCAAGTGGGGGAACTAGTTTTGAAATGGGACAAGCTGAGTGAGCCAAAGGGTAAACACACAAAATTCCAACACCTATGGCTGGGCCCATTCCAAGTCATTGAAAAGATTGGTCAAGGGACTTACAGGTTGAAAACATTACAAGGGGAATCTGAAAATATCCCTGTGTCCAGTAGCCACCGCATTAGTGGTTGCCTCCTGAGTAGGTTAGAGTTCATTTCTTTTTTATTGTTAGTTTAGTTGTATTTTTGTCCTTTCCTTTGTTTTCTGCCAAGTTTGTTCTCCTACTGTTTTTAATTACATTCCTTTTCAACCAGCTAATTGTAGTCCTCTGGTCTCATTCTACCTTTCAGATATGCCCTCATTCGCTACTCTCGGCCTTTCCTTGCCTCATTAGCTTGCTGATGATTCTATTGTTCCTGAATCCATCATTTCCCCGCAAATCAAACAAACCTTCTATCAGCCCATGAGCACTTGATAATCAGCAGCGGAATGCAAACCGAAATGCATCATTGGCATTTGTTGGGAATTGTGTGAAATCTGTTGATAACTTGAACATCTGGAGCATGTAGGGGCATATTTATAAAACAAAAAATGTGTAACTACAGCTAGACTTGCATGGAGGAATGTTGCATTTAGATAAATCCCACTTAGACCTAGCCTATACTTTCTTGTAAGGTTTACAGTCATTCTCCATTGGTCCCATCCACCACATTAAATGGTCCAATACCTGTTACTCACAAGTAAACCTCCTTTCATGGGCTAAGCTCACTATCTCATACCCTATGGCAAATCTAATTGTGCTCTAGTCCTTGTGCCTAAAACTGGAAGGACTTATCTAAAAAGAAATGAAATGTCAAGTCCTTGTGCCAATCTGGAAGGACAGGTTGTTTGGGAAGCCGGTTAGAGTAAGGACTGTTGTTGGGCTCAGAGTACTGATTGACACAGCAAGCCCAACCTTGCTTAAACGGTTTAAAAATATGGCATTATCCATGACTGTGCCCCATTCAATCAATAAATATAGCACTAAAATTCTCATATAAAGTGCAAGAAAAACATGTCTACATCAAGCTTGATGAGAAATAAAGAGCTAAGGTACACACCTAAACAGGTATGGACAGACCAGTGACGGCCCCAAAGGGATTTTTGAAAGTGGGAAACAGGTAGAGGAAGGTCAATAAACCCCATAATATTGCCATTGGAGAATGCGTGTCAAAATCATATCAGCAAGTAGAAGCTATTTGTCTCTATCCCCTTTGAAGCAATAATGTTTAAGTAGAGCCCAAGCTTGTCCATATATATACTTTGCATTTCAAGTTTATTTTAACATCCTGATTTCTATTGATCTGAAGGTTATTTGGAAGCAAAGATAACTGGTTTTCCCAGTGGTTCGCCATTTGTTGTGGCCACAACCACCACCCTATTGAAACATGCTTCTGCAGCAAATTTCCAATGGGTCCCCTAGAAGTTTGATTTTTCATCTTTCGGATTGATCTATTTTATCACATGGATGTCAACTTCTTTCCGAGTCAAATTTTCAAGGCTTGATGGCTAAGCCATTAAATATTCCTCTATTGCATGGATCATTCATGACACATCCTATCCCTTTATCCTCTCCCTTCATCGGGATCTTTCGATCCTCACAAACATGCATGGTACATTGATGCCTACACAAACCATCACCCCTACCCTTATCATAATCTCTTGTTGGTTTAACTCACAAAATCCCTCATCGCATCTTTGTCACATTTTAATCCCTTTACAAAGGAAACCCTTTGCAAAATACATAAACCATCCCTCTTTCGCTTATCGCACTCAATATGGGTGCATAACACAAGGCATTCATGGCTTCTGGACCCGACGGGTTTTATTAACTCAAATGTATGCATTTTGGGTCCGAAGCCCATTGCATATTGCATATCGGCAGAGCCCCGGACCTTATACATATTACGCACAACAACATAGCGGACCCACCAACCTATCAAATATGATATTATATATATATATATATATATATATATATATATATATATATATATATATATATATATATATAATAATATAATATATTATATTATATATATATATATATATATATATATTATATATATATAGATATATATATATATATATAATATAATATATATATAAATGTCGAGTCTAGGGCCCATTGCATATCGCATATCAGTGAGCACAGGCCTTATACAACGCTGCGCAGTGATGCAGTGGATTCGCAATATTCTATTGAACTCAAGTGTATAACATTAAAGTCTCGGCATTATGGCTGGACATGGTTTCCCCGCATATTCCTTTGTTTCTCAAAATATTGAAATATCACTTTTCAAAGGCAAGTCCTGTATTGCGGACCCGCTAGCAGTATTAACTTTATATACTATATTATATATTATATATATTATATATTTATATATCTATAATATCTATATTTATTATATAATATATATATATTTTTTATATAAATATTTATATATATATATATATATATAATATATATGATTATATATTTCATATATAATATAATATATATATTATAATTATATTATATATATATATATATATATATATATAATATATATATATATATATATATGTTTTCGGGTATGGGGCCGTAGCACATATCGCATATCGGCGAAGCGCCAGCCTTATGCATATTGCGGTATGCGATATGCCGAACCCGACGATATTTATAAGCGCCGATATATATCATTTGAGGTCCGGCTTGGGCGATTAGGGCAGAATTTCTTGTGTTTTTGTATATTTTCCAAATTTTTCGAAATTACAAAGGATCGGGTTTTCAATGAAAAAGTGGGGCTGTGGAGTCCCGATCGCGCAATGGCGCATCGGGGCGGTGGAAATCATGGGTCATGTGACCTGAGAGGGGGCCAATACCTGATTGCAATGGAAGGAAGCCCTCGAAAACTGTGCAAAGCCTATGCTTTGAGTGGGAAATTATATGTTTATTGTGTTTTATGCATAGATCATTTCACACTCGTTCCCATAGTTATAAAATTTAATGGAAGCAGAGTTTGTGTTTCATGTGAATATATTTGTTATATCGCTCACAATTATGAAGCTAATGATAGCTATCTCTGTAGGTGAGAAGTAAAGGACACAGGAGGGGATATGAAGAGCCATGGATGCGGAAGTGTTTTGTTTAAGGGTCTGGTTGCAAGCGTTCCGGGTCGGGAGCCCACGCGTTGCCTGTGCATTTCGTAAGCAGAGCTGTCCTGGTCTTCATTATGGGGAGGCAACTCACAGTCACTTTTTTTTGCCATCATATGTTCTCATCCTCAAGAAAGAAAGCGACTTGGTCGTTATTCCTTCTACGTGCTAGTGATCACACAAATGATCCTATCTCTATGTACTTGATTGGCATATCTGAAACAATGGGAAGATGAAGAGGCAGGGTGACCTCAGCTTGTCGGCAGTTTCACCAACCTTTCGCATCTGTACATATTGATCTGTGTAACGACAAGAGAGGGAAAGGTCATGGAAAGTCGAGGGTCATTCAGGGCCACATAAGTATTACCTCCGAAGAGGAGAAAGGGCTTTTAATTTTCGAAGAGAACAAGGTTGATTTATTGTGAATTAAGAGGATTGTTTTTGAGGGAAGAAGGAGCCTTTAGTTTGAGACTCATTGTATTGTTTTGGATCAAAGTGTTGTTATTGACATGAATGTAAATGTGATTTATATTTATGTATATTGATGACTTACAATTCACTATTAGTCTCGTTAAATTGAATGTGATTCATTTTCATGGTTAACTTGTGAATGGTCTCTGATTTGAAACTAAATTAAACATCAGTTGCAGTTTTAATTCCATAGAAGAATGTGTATTACTATATGAGTGATTGGATTGCAATTTAGCTTTAATACAATCTAGTCCAGTAGTGAATTCAGTGATTGATTCATTTGGACCTGAATCTATGCATGATGTTTAACCTTCTTTATAACGCTCCTGTTGAACATATATATGATGTTTAAACCTTTGTATCATGCTCTTGCAAGATAGATTAGAGTAGGTAGGACTAGATTAGAGTAGTTAGAAGTAGTATAGATAGGATTTGATACATAGAGGTTAGATGTTTCATTTTTTCTTTATTTAATTGAAGTCTTCCTCCCGGAAGAAATCTTTCGACATGTTCAAGCGGTTTACGGGGTCCCTTAAAACCCGTCAGAGCTAGCCAATCCAAATGAAAACAGGACTAATTGGGGCTTTCAATCAGGTTAGTTCCCCTTCTTGGCATAGTGTACATTAGCCATGTCAACACAACGATAATTCAAAGGTTTATTATTTGTTTTTAATTGTCACTATCTAGTCAGAAGATGGAACAGGGTTGATATCATGACTAGAAAGATGAGGGATACATGTAGTTGTGATTTTGTGATGTTGCCCATTGCTTACATGTTCAATTTCTATTTAGTTTATACCTTCAATAGAAATACTACAAGAATTAAAATACTTTACAGTTTTATATTACACAACAAAGAACTTTTGTATCTAATACATTGGAAGCTTTGTGAACTTGCTTGCTTTAGGAAGAAATTTAATTTGTACATTCCAATACCTATTAATTCTAGGTTTTCAAATAACTAAATTCAAATGACAATTTTGAGTGAATTGCAATCTTATGATTTTGTGTCGATATTAATTTAACAAGAATACATGAGATTCAAGTTGGGAGAAGCATTTAGAATTGATACACCAATTGAGGTGAGATAATACTATATTTTTGTCATTGAATGCTTGGGTTAGTTATCTTAATATATGATAACTGAGGTAAAAATATGTTGCATTTGTGAGATCTAGCACATTTATTTACTATGATTTATTGTTTACAAAAAAAAAAAACATTCTTGGTTTCACTAACCTTGGTTGGCATTATAAAGAGCCTATTATACTCCTCCCCTCACCCCTTTCAATGCCTTCGCCTTTCTACATCCATAGGACAAGAATTGTTCACGACTTAGAGTCACTCCACCACCATACTAGATCTCACCTTTGGACAACTTTATTTACCTTCATTTGAAGAAATACAGGAAATAAGGTTATTTTAGACCGAAAATAGATAGAATTATTGTTATCTAGCATAAGTAAGGTCTCTCTAAATGGGAAAGAAATAATCAATGAGTTATCTTGGTGAGCCTATGGCCATTACTCGCACCACTGTTGATTTGAAATTGATTTGAGGCGAGGCTTAGAGAGCCTCACCTCTCAGCTGGATCTTCCAAAAACTCAACTCAGAAACAAATGAATCACACACAATACATAAGAAAAGATAAAATACTCTAACATTAAATTTTATTGTCATGAGGCTTGATATTATTTTTGGAGATTACAAATATATATTTAGAACTTTCCTTCTTTGCTATTAGTTTCCAAAAAGGAAAAAGTTAAATACATTATTTATATATTGCCTTTCTTGATATAATTTCCTAGGACTAGATGTTTCCTTCCTCATTAGATCAAGCTCCAAGGAGAAAATTTCTTTGATACCAATTGATCTACAATTCATTGGAGGTGAGGCTTAGAGAGCCTCACCTCTTAGCTGGATCTTACAAACTCTACTCAGAATTAATGAATGAAAGACAATCACATAGATAAGATAAAGGACTTTAACATTCACTTGTATTATCATGAGGCTTGATATCCTTTTTAAAGAGATTAAAAATACATATTTATAACTTTCCTCCTTTGATGTGAGTTTCCAAACAGGAAAAAGCCAAATACACTATTTAGATATTTCCTTTCTTGATATAATTTTCCTATGACTAGATGTTTCCTTCCTCATTAGGTGTTACGATTATGATCTAGGTAGACTAGCTACCCAACTATTATAAGATCCCTCAGTTCATAGGTTCTAATGTGGTTTATCTCCAAAATCCATCTACACCACTTGTCACACTTGCATTAATACCTAGACCTACCTTCTCCCTATAGCACTTAATCAAGGATGGTGGCAAGGAAAAAAGGAAAAATACCATGTCATCATCAATCAATTGTTAATTTGTTTGCACCGAATCATTTGCAGAAGTAGATGAAAAAAGTACATACATTTTTTTAACAAATCTATCCATCAGGAACAATGCATGTTTATTCATGTACCTACTATTCCTAGTTTGAAGAATTACATACCTACGTTTCCATTGATTTTTTCAAAAACCATCCCCTTTGGAGGTGATATCTCATATGTAAATTTTATCCATGTGGTGGATATAACATGTTTGGATGAGAATAAAAAGGAGGTTTATGACTTGAATGGAGAGATTCTAATACATATTGATGGAACTGGATTTATATATGAGGATTTGACCACACAATGCCCAAAAAATGTATTTTAAGAAAAACATTTAAGCAATCAAATTCCAGTGTCTTTCCCCTTGACTCAAGCTTAGGAGGGCTAGCACCATAGGGAACCTTAACAAGCCATTCATGTCAGCATCAAGTACTAGCGTTGATCTGGAGGTTTGCATGACCTCTGAGACAAAGCTATGGTCGAAATAACCAACTCAGGGAAATAATGGTCGGTTTGAGACTTTCTCTTATGACACTCGTAAAGATCCGCATCTGATGTATTACTTAACGTAGGGTCAAGATCCCCTAGTTGAGCCATGGAATATATTGAAGGCAAGATCTATATAGTGTAGGAGAAAAAGCCTTAAACGTATAATGAAAATTCAGCAAAACCTTGCACTACTCCAAACCCTGGCTACGGAGACACTTCATTGGCGCGACCTAATTTTTCCTTTAATGTAATTGGATGAGGAAGTGATGATTTGGTCCGAAGGTACAAACCCATAATATTACCTTGGAGGCTTGTGTGGCATAGCTATGAGATTGACCGGGATGATGTCATCCAGGATGAGCTGGATGACACGCCAACACGAAAGTTTTGTGATTAGTCATAAGTGGACCCTCTTGAGAGGTCAGTGACAAGATGATGCAGTGAGAGGAGGTTGTTGAATTCGACATGACCTGAGATATATATATATATATATAAGCATGTAGAGTATCAACTCTAGTTGTGAGGCCCTTATGACGAGTTGGGAAGTCAAGTAGAGTTCAGAGGAAAAAAATAAATAAATATGTTTTGCCCCATTCCTCTAATAATATGAGGGGTTGGGTGATGTTACACATCCACTATTACAACATCTTTTTCTCAATCCATTGTTACCAATGTTTATGCTTCTCAATTTGTTTTCATTATCCCCTAAGAGCTGGTGTAGTATTGGGTGGCAGAAACACCTCTTTGGCTTCCTAGTTTCAAGCTTTGACAAGCAAAATGACATGGCTTTCTACCCCCTCAATTGTTACAACATCTGCTATTACAACATTCATTGTTACAACATCTGCTCTAATGGTCATTTTTTCAGTAGTTTCAATAGTAGTGTAGTTGTTATATCATCACCTTTTAAAACAATTTCATCATTTTCAATAGTAATGAGTGTTACAACATTTTCAACACATTTCACATTGACATGTTGTTATGCCATTTGTCTTACAACATCTACTATTACAACATCCGATGTTACAACATATGCTTCTCAATCCGTTGTTACCTATGTTTGCACTTCTCAATTTGTTTTCTTGATCTCCAGGGGCTAGAGTAGTGTTGGGTGGCAGAAGCATCTCTTTGGCTTCCCACTTTCAAGCTTTGACAAGCAAGATGGAATGGTTTGTTGTTACAACATCTATTATGGCATATGTTGTTACAACATCTGCTTCCCAATTCGCTATTACCTATGTGCTTTTCAATTTGTTTTCTTGATCCCCCAAGTGATGGTGTAGAGTTCGTTGGCAGAAACACCTCTTTGGCTGCCCTCTTTCAAGCTTTGACAAACAATATTGAATGGATTTCTACCCCCTCAATTGTTACAACATCCTCTCTAATTCTCATTGTTTTAATAGTTTCAATAGTAACAATTTTTATAGCATCAACTTTTACAGAAGTTTCATAATTTTCAACAGTAATGGGTGTTACAAAATTTTCAACAGATTTAACATTGACATGTTGTTATGGCATCTTTTGTTACAACATCCGTTGTTAGAACATCTGCTTCTCAATTCGTTGTTACCTATGTTTGTGCTTCTCAATTTTTTTTTTCTTGATCCCCCAAGTGCTGGTGTAGTGTTTGGTGGAAGAAACACCTCTTTGGCTGCCCACTTTCAAGCTCTGAGAAGCAAGATGAAATGGCTTGTTGTTACAACATTTTATTTTATATCATCTGGTGTTACAACATCTTAGTTGTAACTTATTTGAAATTTTATTATCGTATGTGCACTTTGATATGATGTAATATGATTATTGTTTCATTTCATATGTTGTAATATTAGATACATAACAAATAAATTAACTATTGCATTAAATAAATAATAACCTTTCAATTTAAATGTTTTTTTGTTGCATAAAAAGGATCTTCCAAAATATATGAATGGTCCTCATCACATCAATCCAGATCACATTGGCTCTGATGCTGAGATGGCAAATGATTCTCATGACTACATAGATACAAATGACAACAAGGTCGATGTTGATACAGAAGATGATGAAGATAATGATGATGGCCATGAGGCAATTGTTGGTAGCAACTAGTGACATTCATGATCATATAGACTGCGTCATGGATCATTTTTTATATATTGTTATGATGTCGATTTTCATGGTTACTATCATATGTATCATTTTCATGGCCTCCTGTATTATTGAGTTGTATCTTTTTTACATGTATCATTTCGACTTATATCATTTGAATATGACGTATCATATTGACTTTTATAATTTTATCTTACATAATTCATAATTTTTATTTATATCTTTTGTACATGATGTATCATTTTTTGATATATTTATAATAATAATTATGTATATTATAATACTTATTATATATAATTAGTGGCGTTATTATAAAAGTATATAATGCATTAGTTAGATTATTATACCTAATTATTATATTTATATATATATATATCTATAATTTATTATTATAATATAAATTTAATAACATTTACTATTTATATTGCCAAATTATATATGATATTATATCCAACATTTGCTTAAATATAATTTTAACGTAAATATAATATTTTTTATTTATATAAATTTTTATTACAATATATTAATTGTATTTAATAGAGAAATTAGAATTTAGATGGAATTTATATTATCTAACTAATATATATTATTATATTATGATCTTAAATATATAATAATTATTGACCATATATATATATAATAATTAATAAATTATATTATAATATATAATATATTTGACTAGCAAGCAAAGTGAGAGATAAATAAATAATATTAGTAAAATAAATCTATTTATTCCTATATTTAATTATATTATAGTTTTTATAATATTATATTATATTAATTTAATATTATATTAATATTAAATAAATACGATGATTTTTTAAATTCGTACGATATATATATAAATATTAATAACATAGTATATTACTAGTTTTATTATTTATATAGTTATTAATAATCAGAAATAATTAGCTTTTAACAAGATACAATTAATAATTATTAATGTGGTTAGTATATGTTTATTGGCTTAAATAAAGTTATGCTAGTTTGATAATTCTTATAACTATATATAGTTTTAATTTCCTTTGTCTATTACTCTTATTGTCAACTCTCCTTAATTTATTATTAGTAGAGCCACCTCCTTAATTTACTTTTAATAGAGCCACATGAAATTCAAAGTTATACTCACTTAACACTTCAATAAAAGATTTTATATTACTGACCAAGTCTTAAGTTGGTAGTTAAGTTCTACAGAGGGAGCTCGATCTATTTAAGCTGAGATATCGATAAGTAAATAAATATAAATATAACATAGTGTTTAGATTCTTCAATGATCTTACATAACTCGGTGAATTAGTTAGAAAGAGTGGTTATATTTATTTCTTTATTGATTAATTATTACACAAAAATTTAACTGAGGTTGTCGGGTAACACCGTTAGTAACATTCTTCTATCAAATTAGTGAATCTAAATTGTGAAACCCAACTATATCTTTTTTCAATTGCAATGTTATTGTCATTAAAGTTATGTCATTATATTATATTAGTTCCGTTGAAATTCGATCAATCATAATTGAACTCAATGTTAGGTTGAAATCAACCATCCAAATAAAAATGATCTTGAATATATATATATGTGTGTGTGTGTGTGTGTGTGTGTGTGTGTGTGTGTGTGTGTGTGTGTGTGTGAAAAAAACGCTATCTTTTCGTTGAAATAAAAAGAGAGTACATATTATGAGATTCATCTAATAGTGTTCAACATTTCTCCATTGAAACTTGTACATGTTGTCTTTTGTTTATGTATTTCTCATTCTAAACATTTGTTGGTAAAATTGTAAACTAAAAGCGCCTATATATTGATTGTATCCCCTACATATATGTTCATACAAAATGTTACACCACTGATGATTCCATCAATTTTATGTCATATTCTTTCTTCAAAAATCAAAATATATCTTCCAAATATATCTTAGATAGAGAAAAGTGTGCCTCCTATGTAAAATTATATGCTTCAAGCATTAGTGAGGGCATCTTGAACATAGGCAACAAAGAAAAACTAACTTGGGTCCTTAGAAATATTCATCTTAAATAAAAGATATGCTACCTGGTTCTACTCCCTATAGATGTGCCAAAAAGAAATGTTTTGGAATGTACTCACCAAAAACTTATATGATTGTCTACCGATGATATGATTGGTTATGAACCTACTAGGCTTCAAATTTTACTACCACAGAGCAATGTCTTCAATTTCAGGATTTGTTATATGGTCGACTTAATTTAGTGAGAGTTACCTTCTCTCACAGGTTAAATCATATTTAATCCATAGAAATAGCATTTCTCAGTTGGTGAACATGTGTCTTAACAGGGAGATTGCCTATGGTTTATAACCTCTTAATGTACTGAGTTACAGAATAGAGAAATGAGTTTCAAGCTTGAAAATAGATGTTCAATGAATATTGTTATCACTCTATGTTCACAAAAGTATTTCTTGAACATATATGTAGAATTTATTTTTCAAAATAGAAAAATGAAATTGACTGAGCTCAAATACTCTACTATGATTAAAAAGAAAATTTGAAAGGTAAATGTATACATATTGCACACAGTTTATATATTTATATATATATTCTATATATATATATATAGATAGAGAGAGAGAGAGAGAGAGAGAGAAAGAATATTCCATTTCACACCCAATTTTATCATTATGTGAAGTGAAAGAGTGACATTGTCTTACAAATAGAGGATACAACTCCAATGTTAAATTAAAGTTCAATATATTTTCAATACTCGTGTTATGTTGTGCATTCATGTTATTTATTATTAAAGGAAAAGGAAATACTATCATGATTAATTTACAATTTCCCCTTCGGTTTGTTAGGAAATAACTACAATGTATTCTTTCTTTTTTAACCTTCAAGCTCTATATTGTTTGAATAATTTTTCACACCTGTAATATTCTTTCTGTCCTACATAGAAATATTGTACATCTGAATTGTAATAAAATGTTATTCTGAATTTTATTATAGGGAAGATATTAGATTGAGATTTTGTAATTTTAGTAGTAGTTTATATATATATATAAAATATATATATAGAATATATATATATTAATATATTAATATATAATATATATATATATATAAGTAAATTAAGAATAATAACTAAATCAAATTCAATTGAAATTATTGTGATTAATTTTATTTTATTATAATAATGGATAATAACACCCATATTATTAGTTATATTGAGACTAATGAACCTCATTATAGCCAAATTAAATTTAGAAAAAGAGTAGTTTAGAATTTAATACTTCAAATGTAACAATCATCACAGTTCCTTGTAACTTGATGTAGCCTTGCAAAACTTTAACAATAGAAGTTGTCAACCTTTGTTTGCTTGACTGAATGTTGTCAACTCACCACTTCCTTGGATATTCATCTTCCCCGCAAAACCCTACAACCAGGTTTTAGAAGAGAATGGATGAACTAGACAAGTAGAAAAAGCCTAGGCAAACTCATGAGGTTCCCACTCTAGTACAATTTATCTACTTCACCAAACTCTCAACAATGTTCAACTATTCAGTCAGTAACAATGCTCAACTATTCACTCAATAGAAACTTTTATATTAGGATAATTACATTAGGATTAATAAGCTCCATTTTTCTTAGTTTTGTCTTCCTTTTATAAGATTTTTCATTCTTTTCACTTGCATTTCCATGCAAAATTAAAATTTTCTTAAATATCCAAATTCCTTATTATTCACCTACACACGTGTCAAGTTTGTATCCATCTTCTCATGAACTTCATTTAATTATTTTGTTTAAAAATTCAAGTTTCCCTTACCCATGAAAAGTTTCATAAATTTTCTCTTAATTGTCCCTTGATCCCCTTTCACTTTTCATATTTTGGTGTTCATTAGTTTCTTTAACTTGATTTAACTGTATAGATTTCAATTCATGCCAAGTCTAACATTATATTCTTTCTCTAAATTCAAATATTGGTTGGAATTTCATTTCTATGTCTCCTCCACCATGAAGAATTATGTGGAAAATAATATTCCTAATTAATTAGTTAGTTTATATTAATTTTCTGCATACCTAGCCATTAAATATTGATACCTTAATCTATTTTCATAATTGTTTTCTACTTGGGAAATTTCTTTTGTATGGTTTATATGTTTACTAGAATATTTTCATTTATTTATTTTAAATCATCCAATTTAATTTTCTTTAACATTTTTTACTAGCATTCCCTAAAATCTTATTAATTTAACAAAATTATTGAATATGGTTCACTTATAATTTTACATGTAGATTTAGATGTTTAAATCATTTACTTAAGTTTGAACTGGCTTTCTCAATTTCATTGTACCAAGAGTTCCAAGTTTCTTATGCCCTACAATGATTACCTTGTGTAATTTGAAGGTTGACACAATACCTATGATTAGTTAAGAAAAATATCAGTGCAATGATGGAGACAATCGTTAACTCAAGGATTGGTTTTGTTAAGATAATAATATTGAATTAGGATTAAGACGTCCACTTTAATCACCAACACTTTAATATATTTATTTATTTACTGAAATAATGCAATGTATATTTCTTGATTTACATGTTAAAGCAGAAATTCCAAATTGTGTTCATTTTAACGATCTAATTCTAATTACTTGCTCAATTGCTTCCTAATTAAGGTGAAATTTATTAAGTAATTACATTTTCTTCGTCATTAACTACATTTTTAAGAGGTTTACTTTTAATTTTATTCTGGATAGTATATGGGAACCTTACAACGTTTATTCTCACTTATTAAATATTGGACTCAACCAACAATTGATAATATTCCAATAACATTAGTTGCAATTTGTCCGCCGATCCCCTTTCAATTTTCCTATTTTAGTGCTCATTAGTTTCTTTAACTTGATTTAGTTATCTAGGTTTCAAGTCACGTCAAGTCACTAATATCATCTTCCTTCTATAAATTCAAATATTGGTTGGAATTCCATTTCTATGCCACCTCCATCCAGAAGAATTATCTTGAAAATAATATTCCTAATTAATTAGTTAGTTTATATTAATTTTGTGCACACTCAATATTGATACCTTAGTCTATTTGTATAAGTGTTTTCTACGTAGGGGAATTTCTTTTGTATGGTTTATATGTTTACTAGAATATTTTCATTTATTTATTTTAAATCATCAAATTTAATTCTCTTTAACATTATTTACTAACATCGTCTATTTTTCATAGTTCCCTAAAATCTTATTAATCTAACAAAATGGTTGAATAAGGTTCGCTTATAATTTTACATGTAAATTTAGATTTTTAAATCGTTTACTTTAAGTTTGAACTACCTTTTTCAATTTCATGGTACCAAGGGTTCCAATTTTCTTATGCTCTTCAATGATTACCTTGTGTAATTTGAAGGTTGCCACACTGTTTTCTATTCAAGTACCTATGATTAGTTAAGGAAAATATCGGTGTAAAGATTGAGGTAGTCATTAACTCAAGGATTGGTTTTGTTAAGATACTAATAGCGACATAGGATTAATACGTTCACCTTAATGCACACCCTTCAGTTATACCTCATGAGTGACCGAGTCCACTATCCAACCCTCACAAAATTGTGTAACTTCAAGGTAAAAGTGCCCTACACTTTCCAACCTAAGCCATGGTTAGAGTGTTAGTGGATGGAATTAGGAATTTTGTTCCACTGCTTCAAATAAAATCCAAGTCACTCGATATAAAATTATTACCAATATGGAAATATTTCTACAAGCATGAATTTTGTGCCCACATCCACTATTCAAGTCATTTGTGCTTTATAAAATATATTCATCAATGACAATTCAAATTCATATTTTCATTACTAAAAAATTAAACCAAAATCCATGTTCAATCTTACGCCTATGCATCATCATGGTCCCCTACCACACTCAAGAGATTATCAGTAATATCTTATCATAAAGGACTAATCATCATAAAATATGTGCATAATTATGACATCCCCTAACTAGTTCCCCTATAATTTACAAACACTATAACCTTTTTGTTATAAAATGGCTGAAAATTGGGACAAGAATTTCAGAGCTTAGGGAAGAAGATTGCTTTAAAAGATGGAGGAAGTTGGTATTAATTGTATTCATTGAGGCTGATTGGCATGCCTTCAATGGGATGACTACCCCATTGATTTCAATGGAAGAAAAATGATGAGAGCCATACTCCTAGGAAAAATCTATAAACAAAGAGGACAAAAATTGAATGAGGAGGAACCACACTAGCAGGGAGGTCAAGCTGGGAAAGTACAAGACCATACAACCACATATGGTTTCAACGGTAGTATGGAGGATCGTGGGGAAACTTCTCACAAAAGGGATAATGTTGCAAAGGCCTCTAGAGTGGGCCAACAGAATTTGGAGGTTGAACAGACATGACCAAAATTCAAGCAAGAACGCAGGGGGATTCATTCATTCATGAAGGGTGTTGGATTCAGTTAGTGATGGAGCATGGAAAATAAATGAAGGAGAGAGGGGGTGAAAATTCCTCATGAAAGGAGGAATAATAAAATATAATACACATAGAGAGTTTGAGAGGAGGGAGTTCACTCTAGTGATAGCCCAACTAAAGTAACCCTGAGGGCTAATTGTTAAATGAGAATCACATAGGAGTGGCTTTGCTAAGGATCGATGAACCCACTAGAAGTGGATTTCATTATCACTGATGAACCCATTGGGAAGCTTGTATATTGATGAACCTATTGTCCAGGAGAGAAATGCCCAAGTACTTAGGGGGCTAATGAACAATTAGGTGTAGCCTAAGGTTTGTTTACACTAGTGCTTTCTCTCACTGATGAACTACCTAGAGAAGTTTTTTCTATTCTCCTATAGTATATTATCCATTTAGAAAAATGTCTTCAAGATGCATCACATGAATGTATTATTTTCCAACGTGTTTCAAACCAACTAGTGTGGTTCAACATCAAGACGACAATATGGAGAGAATTTGATCCAACAAGGGTATATAAAGAAAAGAAAAAGTCAAAATAAAATGGTTGTTAGAAAATTTATTAAAATTACTCAAATAACCATTAAAATGAAGTTTTTCTAGCTAATTAAGCTTCCCATGTTAAAATGAAACTCTTCTTCTAGAACTCTATGCTTGTAAAGACCCCTATGTTGATGTTAATTGGGTTAAAATCCTTGTGATATAATAGTAGGGAGTTGTTGAAAACACCTTAGGGAAATGTGTTCCTTGTATTTGATTTCTTGATTAGATAGTGGGTAGAGGTGGATTGACCTTTGGAGACCCTATTCCAACTCGTGGCATTGGTTTTATTCCCTTGATCACTCTTCCTCAAGCTCTAAAATCTTACTCAAGGGTGATTCGTTGCAAGAAAGGTTGAAGTGCATGTCAATATTAGGTTGGGTGGAGAGTTAGAGTCCCAATATCGATTATCAAGTTCTTTATTGTGAAATAAGTGCTTACTATGCTCTATATGCAAGTGAAATTTATGTGTATGATTGTTTTTCTATTTAAATGTCATTATGAATGTGAGGAAGGTAATTTCCCTGTGTCAATAATGTGGAATGTTGATTTCATTCATTGTTGAGGAGGAAAGATTAATTTCCTATAGAAATAATTAGAAATGGTGATTTATATGTATTTGTTGAGGAATGGCTAATCTTTGTGCCATTTTTTGAGTTTAAATACAATTTTATTGTTAGGTTCATATGCAATGCAAAATAAGTGGTGTATTATGATGTTGTGAATGTAGTTTCACTATAATGGTTGTGGAGCTAATATATAGCATGTATGATGAATGAGTGTGTCCATGTTCAATTTGTAATTACATGAATTCAATATATATGTATGTGCATATTTGCTCATACTATTAATAAAATGCATGTGGATTCATAACGAGTGTATTCATGTTCATGGTTGTGGCCAAAACAATGGGTATATTCAGTTGTACCTAACTAGAACTGAGATGGATAGTTTGTGTTTATCAAAATGGTGTATTATGAACAGTTTGTACCCCTGTGTGAAATTAACAAGGATTGGACCTTGTCACTTAAGTGTCGTAGGATGTATCCATAGGGGTATATGAAGGACGATCGAATCAGTTTGGGATAAGAGAACCACAATAATATGTTCACAAGCACATGCCATAGGAACAAGGGTGTGAGCCTAAATGCCTAATCTTCGAGAGTGATAATAATGTGTAATTACATTAATATACATCTCGCGAAACTTAAGTGACAAGGTTTGATGCTTGTTAATTTCGCACAGGGGCACAAACTGTTCACAATCCACCATTTTAGTTAACACAAGCTATCCATCTTATATATAATATATATATATATATATATATAGAGAGGTGGAGAGAGAGAGAGAGAGAGAGAGAGAGAGATCCTCGTTGAGTTGGAAGACTCAGAGATAAAGATCATTCCCTTATGAAATGATAATATTCTTGTTAGTGTCATGGTTCCGAAGGGGGAGAAAACTGATGAGGGATCCCTCCCTCTTCGTACCTCATGGGGTTCATTCCCCCTCATTCCATCGATTTGGTTTGAATGATTTTTCGTCGTTGACCTAGGAGTGCAGAACCAAGGGATGGAACTACGATAAAGGACACCCCCTCCTGCCCCCCTCAGAATGAAGTCATGAGGGGGAGGAGGGGTCCTCATTTGATCTTAATAGTTAGTTTCCCCATCGTATGAGGGATGTTGATCATTCAAAGGGGAGGTAGAAGTGTTATATAAATATATATATGTATATAATTAATTTAACAATAGAAGAAACTTCAATTGCATACACGCAACTGTGGGTTGTATCCATCATGCTAAATCTTGATCCCTGGCATTTTAAAACCATTACCATTTGTGCCTTGAACCAAAACTCTTGGGGTATTTATGTCCCATGTTATTCACGACATAAGATAGGAAGGGATACCTCACTTAACAAAAAAAATTTTGGGCGCAAAGGCAAGAGTTGGGTGGGACCCATATTACATGGCTTTTGACATGCACCCAGGTTGGTGTGAAGCCATGGTAGCACGACATGTGGCATTCGAATTTGGCCTTTTGGATGGTCCAAATGGGCCAAAATGGGTGACACATGGCCCACCTAGAGGTGGCCGCGTGGATAAGGTGATGTCACTCTAGTGTTGATGTTACTATAGAGATTTTAGAAGTAGGGCTATGAGAAAAGGCCCAGGGAAAATGTTTTAGGACATGTTGATATGATAGAGGAATGACATCACCTCGACAGTTTCGAAAAGGGGATAGTGATAAAGGGTCAGGGTATTTACGTCCCGAGGAATGGAGAAATTCCTAGAAATTGATGAAGACAGGTTATGTCCTAGGAGATTTAGAAGGAAACACCAGAGAGATATCAATGAGACAATAAATATGGAGATGTAGGAATTCCTAATAATCAACAGCAATTGGGAAGTCTTTCTCGATCTCGGTATATTTATAATGGGGATTGGAGCATAACCTTGAAGGCTAGAACCTCGTTTAAATCTAATATATTGATCTCCTTGTGGTATTACAATTGTCAAATGGAAGGGACCCTGGGGTTTGTGGACCTAGAGGGTTTTCTTATTACACACTTAGAATTTTGGTCAAGGAAAATTTTCTTTTAAATGGCAAATCGACACATGCAAAGGGGTTAGGTGGCATGCCACAAGGGCATGCCAAGATGGCACTATGTAAACATCGTGATGTTATAGACTATCTAGGGAAGTGACATGGCAGTGAAAGGGGATGCGACGTGGGGACCACAGATGTGCCACGTGGCATGACATGGTGATGTGGCAAGAGGTCATTGACAAGACATTTAGATGGTCATAAATTTTGATCTCTGAGTCAGATTGAGGAAAATTTTATATCATCAGAAAGGTATCAATGAGAAAAATGCAATGGCAATGTTTATATTGAATTTTAAGAAGTTTGAAATATGAAAAAAATATGACCCCATTTCCTTAAGACACTGGAGGTTGGATCAATGATAATAACACCTCTTTTTACCCCTAGTATGGGATATGGGTGGATAGGAGTATGTTACAATAACCAGTTATTCTAACATCAATAGATAGCATCATCTAGTAACAACATAATCAAATATGATTTATCTTGATAATCAATAATATGGATAACACGTTCCATCATCACATGAGGTAAACAATTAGAACATCTGTATCTAGTGTTCTCAAATAATAATACATTATCCAAAGTATTTGTCTCAAAATTCAAAATAAAATGGGATACTACAAAGATGGAGGAAACTCCAATTTGTAAGTCATACTTCCAATCCTCTTCAACACCTTATAGGGTCCATAATATCTTAGTGTTAATTTTTTCCCTTCCTTTTTTGCTTGAAGGACATCTACTTATATGGTTTTACCCTCACAAATACCTAATCCCCCAATTCGAATTCTATTCATTTTGATGCTAGTCTTCTTTTTGTTTAAACCTAATTTTTGTTATAACTAAGTTATCCTTCAATAGTTTGAGAAACTCTTGTTGGTGGTGTATGAAGTCCTCTATTGATTTAGTATTACGGACTCTTTCAATAGTGATGTGATTGATGGAGGATGATATCCCTAAATTCCCATAAATGGTGACATTTTTTATGATGGAAAGATATGTTGTACCACCATTATTTTTAAAAAACAATTGGCCCATTGTGTCTTTTTATCAAATGAAAAGAAACATAGATATCCTTCTACACATTTATTCACAATCCCAATTTTCCCATAAAATTGAGGATGGTAAGATGATTTGTGAGCCAGTTGAGTACCCAAACAAGAAAATAATTTAGTCCAAAATTTCCAATCAAATTTCGATCTCTATCACTTACAATAATCTTTGGTATTTCATGTATCTTTTGGACTATTTCCATGGATTCTTCTACCATTGTACTTTCTTTAAAAGGATGAGAAAGAGAGAAGAAAATGAGCTTACTCTATCATTTGATCTACCACTACCATAATGTGACGGTTTCCTTTAGACTTGGGTAAACTTGTAATAAAATTCATTGAAAATTCTTCCCAATGATGGCTTGGTATGAATAATGGTTGTAAGAGCCTTAGGGTATTGATTGTCTCTCCCTTATTTTGTTGGCATACCACACATTCAAACACAAACAAAAAATAAATAAATAAAATTAAAAATTCACGTCTCCTTTAATACCTTCCCCAAAAAAAAAATTCTCTATCCCATGGTATGTCTTCAAGAACCTTAAATTTCCTCCTACGGGTGTAGTGTGTAATTCCAAAAGGACCTTCTATTTTCATTGTGAATTCTTACATAAGTATAAACAATCTTTGGGTCTTTGATCCCACAACAAATCATTCTTCCACATAAACTTTTATACAACATGAGGGTCCTCCTATATTTGTTGAATGATCTTGCATACCTTCTCATATTGCTTCCATTATATCCTTGTTTCTTCCACCCAATCAGAGTAGAGGATATATATGTATAAACATCTAATGAAAATAATTGTGCAATTACATCTTGGTGTCCCTTTTTAATCAATTCATCATACTATTAGAAATTTTCACTTTATAATGTTTCCCTTGGATACCTCTATGCTTGATTTCCTTTCCTTATAAGGAAACTCTTATGAAAAGGTATTAAATATTAATTGTCATTATTCCCATTGGTTATAACCATTTGACCCCTAATACAACATCAACACCATCAAATTCGATTATAATCATGGGGAAATCCAATAAGTACTCCTATGTATTCAGCTTAATATTATGGCACTTCCCTAAACAATTTATGGTACCTCCATATGCAAATATTACTTGAAATTAGGGTGCTAGATATACAATGTGGTTAAGAAGTTTGTCCAATTTTTAATTGATTATTTTATGGGTACTACGTGAATCAATCAACATTGTTACTTTTTTATTTTTGATATATACTTCTATATTGAAGGTTTGTAGGGTATTGATGTTATCCAATGCATAACAAGATATTGTTGGAGTATTCATTTTGTAACAACCATAAGATGGCCCCAATGTGTGATGTACATGTCATATTTATACTGATGATATGAAGACTCTTTTGAGGCAAATATTCCCATGCACATAAGTGCTTTAGGCTAAGTGTGCATGTATTTATATGTCTTGGGGTGAGAGAGCCTAGTTTTATAAATATGAAATCACATGCATATTAATAAAATACATCACTATTATAGAGTAAGTCAGACAAGAAAGTATGGGTGGCTAAGACTTCACAAATGTGAAAGGGAGGTTAATGGGTAAGAGATGAAGGGCTTAAGCCTAGGTGTCTAAGACATTATTAAAAATAATCCTAAGTCAAAAGTGCACATGTTTTTATTCAGGGCCCATAAGGTGACTTTAGAGGGTGCCATGTGTCAAAAGAGTAACATCCACATACAAGTGGGGGTGTTAGTGTTATTGGACACACATTACATCATTCTTACCAGTAAGAGGTGATTGGGCTCCCAAGAAGGGAAGTAGGGGTGACCCTATGACATGATGGAACCTCGTAAAATCCTATAGGATTATGGAAAAGAGAATACTTTTCCCTATTGTGAGGCGAAAAAGATACCTAATAACCCTTTCGAGAAACAATAACTCCTGGAAACCTAGGGGCTCTAAAATATCCCTAGTTGACTGAATTGGACACCTTGGAAAGGTAGTCACATAGCCTGATAGACTGTATATGTAGAGAAGGTGGTGCACTACCTGAATTGCGGGGCTAATGGATGGTGTGAGATAATTGGCAGGAGGATGTTGGGTTTGGTACCTTGTCCTAAGTGTCTATGTACTAGAATGTACCTAGATTTGAGTAAGTCATTTCCCTATGGAGCCAAAGCCCCAACTTGGGGGTGACCTACTACTGAGATATTATGATCAATGTGGTCTATTGTTGGGTGGAACATTTGAAGTCTACAGTCAATTGGTATATTTTATTAGATAAGTTATTTTAATGTTATTTAAATTCCATTGTAATTAGTTATGTGTTTTCAAGAGTTGCATACACATAACAATTTAATGGTATAATTTATGCAATTTTATACCAATGTATGAATGAATTACATGGTATAATGTCTTAAATGTGCACAATGGATGTTACATGATATGGGTTGAAGGAAAATTGTAACAATAACTAGTTTACAAGGGTATTTATATGCCCCATCGGGTGGCTAGGGACATTAAAAAGTGGTATTAGAGCCCACGTTGCAATATTGGGCCATATGGGTTCAATTTCACCTATAAAGGAAAGATTATAGGTCACAGGTAACTATTGGATAGAATTTCATAGCAGATGGAGTTGAGCACAATTCTCAATTTGGGAGAAAATTTACTAAGGATGATATATATTAATTTTGAGTTGATAAATACAGACACATAATTAGTAAAGTGAGAGGTTAATTACAGTAGTGCAACTAAGAATTTCCTGTAGATGGAAATTCTGGAAAATAAACCTCACTAATGTAAAAATGAAATATATTTTTATTTAAATATAAAAAATGCCATATTATGACATTAGAAATGAGTTGGAAATTATAGGTGGTAGACAAGTGGCATGACTAGACACCATTAGAATTTTATTGACTTTTAAACCCCCTTTCACCTTTGAATATGATAGCAATATCAATCATTGATCTACTCAAATGTTAGTCATCAAATCCATTAGAATGTAGTTGTGTTAAATAATGTGCATGTTGGAGATCCCGTGTAGATCTAGGACATTGGATTGAGTGGATCATAGCTATTAGATCCATCAAAGGTGAAGCTCCCATTTAACTAATATACATGTTGGGATCTGATATGAGATATGTGTCATCAAATTCAGTACATCATGGCCATTAGATCCATCAAGGTTGCAACAACCATTTCACCTACATGCATGTTGGGATTTGTTATGAGATATAGGGCATCATATCGAGAAGAGTGTGGTTGCTAGATCCATCAAGGGTACAACTCCCTTTTAACCTTTGCATATGTTAGAATCCAATATGATATATGGGCCATTGGATCGGGGTAATCTCATCCATTAGATCCATCGAACACACAACTTACCATAAAATACCATGCATGTTATTACTTGATATGGAGTGTGGATATTTACTAATAAGAGGAGGAGCACATAGAGACTATTTTCATAATGGTATAACAGTTACATAATTGAGTTGCAGGTGATTTTGATTTGTTTAGAGTACTAAAACAATAAAAAAAAAAAACCGGTAACTTCTCTGAATTTTTTGTTGATTTTTCAAGTTATCAACTCACATGGCATTTTTTAGGCCCTAAATGATGTTTTCATGCACAAAAAAACCAATGAGAGATATGTGTTCCATTGCTACATAGAGTGTTTGTAGATTAAATAAAAGAGTTATGAGAGATCTTCCTATGACACATTACAATTGCGAAATGGAGCCAGTATGAGGGAGTTATGATTGAAACAGTGTAAGGGGAAAATAAAGTATAAATTCACTTCCAAGAGATGGAACCTTTGTAAGTAGAGCTCTGAATGGGACATAAAATTAATCAATATAAAGCTCTTAGACAAAAAAACATATGCATGGAGTTGGATTTGAAAGTACATAAAATTCTAGGAAATTAATCGAAGGTTTTTGTAGTAGAACAAGGAAAATGAGGTAAAATTAGCCAAATTTTTCACACACCATAACTTTTAGCCTATGACTCATATTTGGAAAATGAGAATTCAATAGAAAGCTATCAAGGAGGACAATACATCTATAAACCTAAAAGTTTACTTTTGGATAGGAAATTTCTCAGGAAATTAAAAGAATGTTTTTGGTGGTCTACAAGGCTAGAATTAACATGAGGACCTTAAGTATGGAAGATACTCAGGGGTCCTAAAGTCATGAAGAAGGGGTCAAAGATACAAATATTAGCATGGGTAATGTTGATATAGATTCAAATGGGCATGGAAGGGATGTGCCATAGAATAGAGACCTAGAGGAGACCATGAAGAGTCTCAAAATGAAGGTGCTCAATGACAAGTCTAATAATGAAGGGTTGATAAAGGAACAACAACAAATTAACACTCAGGTTTTACAAAGATTAACTAATTTATATATGAGAATGGAAAAGAAATTTAGTTCAATATAGGAAAGAACAATATTCACAAGCTAGGGGGAAGGATGATGCAGATTCAGGGAATTATAGGATCATTGTCAAGCAACAACATCACCCATCAAGTCATTAAATTATATCCTAAAAATTAGGGAGTATGTAACATCCTCGGGTTGATTTTCCATGTAAATGGAAAAAAATTATAAATGAAAAATAACACCAAGGTCATGGAACACGTATTCCAAGTGAAAGGAGGAAAAAACATTAAAGTGGGTATCACTTGCAGTTAATTAATGGCTATGGAAATTTCCATTGGCATTGGCAAAAGGAAAAAGGAAATAAATGGAAATTAATTCAAATAAATAAAGGAAAATAAGAGAAAAGGAAGTTCAACAGACAAGAATATGCATGCAATGGAAATTAAAGAGAAAATAAAGGAAAATGAAAGAAAATAGGAAAAGGAAAGGAAGAGACACCAGAAATCAATGAGAAAAAGGCATATAAGAAACAATTGACATCTTTTGATCAGTTTCAACTTTGGACAACTTTAGTTTTATTAAGGAAGAAATCGAACTCTGAGAGGAAAGAGAAAGCACTTGGACACAAGCAAGCAAAGGACAAGTAAAGGA
The DNA here is from genome assembly GCA_000404065.3 of Pinus taeda. Classification (NCBI taxonomy): domain Eukaryota; kingdom Viridiplantae; phylum Streptophyta; class Pinopsida; order Pinales; family Pinaceae; genus Pinus; species Pinus taeda. Next base: position 13,420 of record APFE030881336.1, on the reverse strand, counting down.
AAGCAAGGGAGCACAAGGAGAAAATCGGAAGAGCGACTACATTACCAATATATGCAGGTAACAGGTTGCATGTGTGATTTCCTTTTTTGGATTTGAATGCATGGTTCATGCATTTGGTTTACATGATTACCTTGTTTTCATTGGCATGGGATTTTCCTAGATTAACAGTTGTTGTAGCCTTTCCTTGCCATTTCCTGGATATCCATGGTGTGATGGGATTCATTCTTGGTTAAGCTTTGGATTGTTTGGATATTTTGGATGTGGGTGAGGTGGTCTTAAGAAAATCCCAAGAGCTGAAGTGGACATGGTTTTCTCTGGGAAGCCCTTGACAGGTGGGTGGAGACATGAAAATTCTTCTAGGTATGGTGAATAAATTCTTAGGCATCCAAGCTTGTGTTGGTTTGGTGATTTATAGACCAGTTTAGGTGAAATCAATATGGTTGAGGGTTGAGGTGATTTTGCATCTGGAAGCCTTGGTTGGTTCAGTTTTGGTTATCCCATGAGATTCCACATTCATGCTTGGAATATGGCATGGGGTTAATTGGATGAAAGAGAGATTTGGTTCAGCCCAATCTATGGTTGGTTGGTAAGTGGAAGTCCCTGACTTGATTGGATTTATGCATGTGTTATTATGTGCTACTTCCTATTGAGATTGTGTTAGGTCCCTATAATACTAGTGTATCCCCCATATTATTATTTTTATGCCCATGTAGCCCCCATATTGTTATTGTTTTTCCCATAGAAGCCCACTATTGTTATTGTTGTGCCCTTACATTACCATTTTCATGTAGGCTCTAATTATATTATGACCCCTTAGACTCATATATACAAAGGAGGTCTTGTCATTTGTATCATCCAAGAATTTTCCATTTATGTAATGTAAAGTAGGTTCCCCCTTGAAGAAAATAATTTTTAATTAGTTGATCTATCTATTTGTAATTTGGTTGCATAACATTTGGTATCAGAGCTTTGGATTCTAGGGTTTCGCTACTTCAAACAGGTCATCGTGTAATTTCCCCTATAATTTTGTTTATACATAGATTTAGAAACTAAAATTGCATCCACCTAGAGCCAAAATCTTTGTCAAATTTGTGTACTAATTTTAGATCTTGTCTTGCTATATTTTCGAAGATATGATCTGAGAAAGTTAGGGTTGTTGCAGGCTCTAGAATGTCATCTCAAATAGGTGACCTAGGGAAAATCATCATATCTTTCTCTCCGAGCATTAGATTTGAATTTTGTAAAAGTGACGAAAATAGGATGGACTATTTTTTTATGGGTATCATTTTAAGGAATGAAGGTCAAAACAGTGACACGTGGCACTCCATACAAGTACGCTCTACTGAAACAATCTATAATCAAGTCATCGTGGGAGATTGGGCATAAATCTTTCTTGAATAATCAAATATTGATCTAACTTATTGGGTTGGAGAGAACGCTTAGAGGTCTAGGATAGCACAAAATTTAAGGTCCTAGGGATTCACAATTACAAATATACAATAGATGCAATATCTAGCTCCTAAAAAGCAAGAAAAATGTGTGTATTTAGTAAATTTTGCATAACTTTTGTTTGAAAAATCCATTTGAAGTCATTCAAAGGGCATAGTGAAGCATAGATATCATTGTTTGATTTAAAAATACCTCAAAACAAAAAAATGGACACACCTATTAAGTAACCAGAAATATATTCTATGACACATGAAGAAGAGGAAGAAATGCAACATGATATATCAAAATTACGAGACCAAGTGCCACAAATTCTGCTCTCGCAAACAATAACCAAAAATGAAATGGAAGTTGAGATAGATGGTTTGAATAATGGTATGGAAGCTAAAATTCAAGGTATAGAAGAAAAAATGAAAGGCAACATGGAAGATTTTAAGAATGGTTTAAAAGCAGTCATGGAAGGTTCGAAGGAATGTTTGACAAAGTTGCTACAAGAAATTCTTCCTAATGGCGAAAAGGTATTAGATGAAATTCATGATGAGAATAAAAGGAATGTTAATCATGATTCCATAGAATCTAAATTTGGATTGAAGACCCACTATATTACAAAGATTGATATGAGGAAGTTTGATGGCAAGGATTCGATAACATGGATATTACAAATGGAGCAATATTTCGATCTCCATAATGTGCAACACACACAAAAAGTACGCATTGAAACTTTATATTTAGAACCTGATCAATTTGTAAGGTATCAATGGATTTATTCTCATAAACCACTTGTCACTTGGTCAATTTTTACAAAGGAAATAATAGCACGTTATGAGGATACAAAGAGCAACACCTTCTTTATCCAATTGATAAATCTCAAACGAAAGGGTTCAATGGTGGAGCACATTGAGGACTTCCAAAAATTGAATATTAGGGTAAATGATATTCCATAGGATCATAGGATTAATGTCTTCATAGGCACCTTAAAGGATAACATCCAACATTAGGTTAGCTTTGGGAACCTGATTCATTGGAGAATGCATTTAGGGTGGCAAGAAAAGTTGAAAGAAAAATTATGGCTACAAGGAAGTCTACCACTCACAACTATAAAAATGGAAGTGTTATTTCTCCTAGCCTTCCACAACCTACAAGGTTGACACCACAACAATTGGAGGAAAAAAGAGCAAAAGGGATTTGTTACATTTGTGATAGCAAATACACTAAAGGTCATAACTCTGCTGAGAAGAAACTATTCTACATAGATTGTGAAGAGGAGGAATAAAATGAAAAAGAAACATCAAAAGAGCAGGATATACACCAGGAACCAACCCCAAATAAAGATGAAATGAATCTGACCATATCTTATAATGCATTGGCAGGAATTACCACTCCTCAAACTCTCAATATAAAAGGATATATCAAGAATAAAAAGGTAATAGTGTTGATTGATTTGCACAGTACCCATAATTTTATTCATTGTAAGATAGATAAGGAATTGAATTGATTCCTATATCTAGCACCAGAGTATCAAGTGATGGTTGAAAATGGACGAACTATAAATTTCTCTAGAAAGTTCCATAATATCAAGCTAAACATGGGGGAATATGTATTGAATAGTCCAATTCTTTCCATTCCAATGGTTGGAACTGATGTTGTACTAGGATTCCAATGGTTACAATCTTTGGGGACAATAACTTTCAATTTTCAAGAACTTTTCTTGAATTTTTTTTGGGAAGGAAAGGAATTTGAATTAATGGGTATCACGAGGAGACAAGGAAAGGTAATATACTATGATGGCATGACAAATCTTCTAAAGAAATAAAAATAGGGTCTAATTGCACAATTATTATCACTATAGTTTCAAACATCGAAATCAATTATTTCTCCAGACCTCCAAAAAGTCTTGGATAATCATTCCAAGTTGTTTGAGACTCCCAAAGGCCTCCCACCTATTTGTGATCATGATCATGTGATTCACTTGATTCCAAGAAGTGTCCCTCCAAACATCAGGCCTTATAGATATCCTTATTCCCAAAAGAGTGAAATTGAACGTATGGTTGCAAAAATGTTAGAGGTTGGTATAATTCAACCTAGTCAAAGTTCTTTCTTTGTTCCAGTAATATTGGTGCACAAGAAGGATGGATCATGGCATATGTTTCCATATTATAGGGAGCTTAGCAACCTCACTATTAAATATAATTTTTTGATTCATGTCATTGATGAAATGTTGGATGAATTACATGGAGCAATTTACTTCATCGGGCTCGATCTTCGTTCAGGACATCATCAAATTAGAATAAGTTTGAAGACATTCTGAAAACAACATTTAGAACTCATGAGGGTCACTACGATTTTTTCGTCATGCCTTTTCGTCTTACTAATGCACCTTCCACATTTCAAGGTTTGATGAATTCCATTTTCAAACCCTTCCTTAGAAAATTTGTGTTAGTATCTTTTGATGATATACTAATTTACGACAAGTCTTGGAAGGATCATGTTCAACATGTTGAAAGGGTGCTCAAACTTTTGCAGGATAAACAATTATATGCAAAAGCCTCCAAATGTTTATTTGCAGTACAGGAGGTGTAATATTTGAGTCATACTGTATCTCATGAGGGTGTTAAGGTAGGCCGTAACAAAATTAAATCCATTAAGAAATGGAAAATCCCCACAACCATAAAGCATCTTCGAGGATTTCTCAGGCTGACAGGGTGTTATCGCAAGTTTGTTAAGAATTATGGGAGAATAATGGCACCTCTAACATCATTACTGAAGAAAGGTGCATTTTCTTGGACTCCAGAAGCAACGAAGGGCTTTGAACATCTTAAAGAGGAAATGTGCCAAGCACTGGTCTTAGCTACGCCAGAATTCACAAAAACTTTTATTGTGGAACGTGATGCCTCAGGAAATGGAATTGGTGTTGTTTTAATGCAAGAAGGTAGACCCATTGCTTTTTAAATTCATCCAATCAAAGGAAAGTATTTACACAAAACTATTTATGAGAAGGAAATGTTGGCAATACCACATCCACTAAAGAAATTTCGACCTTACCTAATGGATAGACATTTCAAGGTAAAAATAGATCATGATAGTCTTAAATACTTTTTGGAACAAATATTATCTTTAGAAGAGAAGAAAAATTGGGTGAAAAATAGGTTGGGTTATGACTTTGAAAAATTGGGTGGAAGCATTACTTTGTTCCATTTCTATTATCCAACCTGACTGGATAACTGAAGCAAGGGATGAATGGAATAATGATGAAGAGGTTTGGTCACTCATTCAAAAGTTGCAGCAAGATCCTAGTACATCTAATACATTTAGCTGGAAAAATGATTCATTATGGTAACAAAGATCGCTTATATATTTGTAAGAATTCCCAACTCAAACAAAAGATTATTTTGGAATTGCACACCTCTCCCTTAGGAGGGCACTCAGGATTTTTAAAAACCTAACATAAGGTCAAGAAGGATTTTTTTTGGGATGGCATTAAATCTGATATTTAGAAATTTGTGGAAGAATGTTTGGTTTGCTAACAAAATAAAGTTAAGATAATTAAGACCCTGGGTCTATTACAACAAATTAATGAGCGCATGTATTGGTTATTGTGTTGTTTTATGACTAATTTGTCATGGCTTCATTCTGGTTAAATCTTGGTTATATACATGGTTAAATGATGTGCTCTTGTTATGTGGCTTATTCATGATTCTATAGGTCATTGAATGGTTATGTGAATGTATGAGCTAACAAATGTTTGATGTAGCTAGATTGAGAGGGAAGTGAGCCTTCTTGATGATTCTTTGTTGAGTTAATGAGATAGTGAACAAATATGCATTTATGACCTATAACTACCATGTTTACCATATGTTTGTCTAAATATTTATCATGTGTTTAGTATGTTTGGGCAAGATATGAGCCTAAGTATAGGTTATTCATACTTGTGATTATCTTATACTTGATTCTGGAGAGTTACGGGTAATGGTTTGTAGGCTAGCCCTGAAATGTGGAACTAAATTCATGGTTGAAGTCTCTTAACTGAGAAATTTCAGTTGTAGCCACATGAAGGAAGGCATGTGCATGCGTCCAAAGCCTTCTGGTTGCATGCATGTGGTTGGCCTATGAGGCCAAGTGAAAATATAGTTCCATCTCAAGGTAAGATCATCAGTGGATGTAGTCTTACATCTGGGTGATCTAGTGTCCCTAGGAGGTTGCAGTAAGTTTCAAGATGGTAGACCCAACTTTCATAACTAAAACTTGGTTGTTGGGCCATGCATAGTAACTCTTGTCTCATGTTTACCTTAGTGAGCAAGTAAAAGTGGGTAAATGTGGGGTGGGGTGTTACAGAGTGGTACCAGAGAGAGGTTGCAGCACTGGAACTCGGGGTAAAAGTAGGTTTTAATGCAGGTTTATATGCTATCATGCATGCATGCAGTCAATTTTGTTGTTATTGTAGTCATATGCATGTTAGTTATTCATACATGGTAATTAATTTTTTGTTATATGAATTGCAGCCATATGCATGTTTATTATTATCATTGTGGTGCTTTCATGACAGTTAAGTTCTTGATATTATTACGCATCATGTTAATTTGGACTAACTTGTGTAGATGTAATAACCTCCCATGAGATACATTGAGGTATGATTTTAATTGTGTCTTCTATTTGATTTATCTAACAAGATATGATTGCAAGACAATAGAAGACCAAAGATGAAGAGCATAATGGTGTATTAAAGTTCACATGACTCCCCATATAGGCCCAAAGTGAAATCAGTGGAATGGGAAAAGTCATTTGAGCAGCAAGGAGAGGAATATTCTCATGACCTACGATATACAGTGAGGAGTTTGAGGGTAGAGATTAGAAGTCGTAAATTAGATAATAACAACTTTATTGAGGCATAAGAAAGACTTGAAAAATATCAAGAAAAGCAATTTGAAGGAAATGTAGTTATTGTTTAGAGCCTTTCATAATTGCAAAAGCAGGGACAGCTAGGGACCAGTCATGGAGATAGGCAGGAGGAAAAGATTAATGGGGTGAATGGTAGCAGGTCTCGGAAAAGGTACAGGATGGACCGTAATGACACAATAAAAGGTGGAAGATCCTTGAGAACATACAGATTTTATTCCATCACTTATTCCAGGATACATCATCGCCATCAACGTCGGCATCATAGGAGGAGCGAGTATTTTCCCAAGGAATTCAAGATATCCAAGTGTCCTACTTTTGGAGAAATGAAGAAATCAGAAGATGTAGAAGTATGGTTTCTTGGGATGAGGAAATTTTTCATATTGCATGATTACTCAGAGAACATGAAAGCCAAGATAGCCACCTGGAGTCTCAAGGGAAAAGCAGATATGTGGTGGGAAGATCTTAAAAATGTCAAAGGCATGAGAGAAGAGAAGTTGACTTGGGATGAGGTTGAAACGCTCTTCAGGAAGAAGTACATGTTTGAGAGGTACTATGATGGAAAGTTAAAGGAGTTTTAAGAGCTCAATATGGGTTCCATGACAGATGAAGATTAGACAACCATATTTCTAGAGTTGTTGAGGTATGTTCCCTATATCAAGTGTTAGCACTCAGAATGAACCTTAAGGTTGAGAAGAGGCAATTCTGAGGTAACCACAGACCAAGCTTTTGATTTGGCATCTAGCCCTACCAGACCAAAGAGGGCTCTCTCTTTGCCAAGAAAATGTGGCTGCAATAAGTGAATCTTAGGCTAGCTATGAAGTACGGGGATTTTATTGAAATTTGAGGGTCGGAAACAGCAAGAGAAGGGACCATTGGGCTATGGAATCGAGGCTAGTTTCTGCTGGCAATCTTGGGGCAGATTAAATGCAATGTTCAGCCAAATAAAAGATGTAAGTGAGAGAAGGAAAGAGGAGAAATATCGCTTCCCTACAGGCATCAATAAAGGGATGGATCTATAATGGCAGCATTAGAAGAAAAAAAACATCGGGTTACTCAAAAGAGCATCTAACAGAGGATGGATTCTACAAAGCTAACCACTACATTTGACAACAAAATCATTGTGAAAGGAGCATCGTGCATGGATGGATTCCTAACACTTCCCTTAGATAATTTTATAACAAGAATTAGTAGAAAAAATAAAGAATGGAAATGAATTTACAAGAAAAACATGTTGCACATTAAACATCGTGATGGATCCCAAATCTAAAGGGCAGAAACTGCTCTATTAAAAATAATATTCAGAAAAATATTTACACAATCCAAAGAAGCTTTCCTCTGTGGAAAAATTTGAGCCCTTTACACTCTGAAATTCATAAAATATATACAATTAGATCATCCATGTAATAAGGGAGTTGAGCTCAACCATCTCCCTAAAGATAGAAACAGTTACATTAAATTTGGACCGAAATTCTAAAAATAAGGGTCAAATATGAACTCGTGTCTCTTGAACCATAACACCTGTTACAAAACTAAAAAAGGTTTTTGTGGATAAGATCATTTTTGAGAAAAACCTCTCTCAAATTTTGGAAATTCATTTCCAGTTGCTCAGAATCTGTGCCACAAAATAATCTCTAAAACAGGAAGTCATTAAATATTTAAATCTATAAAAATAGGTTGTAAAGATCTAGTCAAATATTCCAATTCACGATATATGTGCATAAAATAGAGTTTTTTGTTATATGGTATGTTATTAACAAAAACCTCCTTCGAGTTCTCAAAATTACTTTCCATCTGTTGTAAAATGGCGCCGCACTACAATGACTAAAACAGTAAAACAAATGCAAAATTTGTTTTGTTTTAATGTAGGCTTCAAATATCATTGCATATCTCCCACATAGTAACACCTGTGCATAAACTGAAGGAGGTTTTTGTTATTTGGTATGTGATTGAAAAAAACCTCTTTCACTTTTGTAATTCATGTCCATTACTTTAGAAACTGATTTTGTAGTAAACTTGTCCCTGTGTGCAGCAAATGGCCTCAAAACATGCATAACCAAGAATCAATCATTCATTTCGATCATATCTTCTGATCCAGAAACCGGTTACAGGAGTGTCATATACCATTGGAAATATTTTTCTGATCTTCTTCTGATGAACATACTTAGGATATGATTTGCACTGAAACTCATGTGCAAAACATCTCTGAAAACCAGACATAGTAAGAGCCCATTTTGATCCCTAGTGATAGGCTGTGAAGACTAGAACTAACATTGGCCTTATTGGGGATGGAAGCTCCTTGGAAGTGTCAAGAACACCATAGACCAAGTGCCTCATCCATTGGGCAATACGGTCACAAACAGCTGTAAACCCAAAAAACTCATACCAATCCAAAAACATATACATACTGCAATATGTACATAAACAAATACTGGAAACTGAAATGTTGCCTTGGGAAGCTTATTTATTTACAAATCTACCCTACTCTGATGCAAAATTGATAAATCAAGTATTGCTGCAATGCCAGACCAACCAATCAAGCAGTTGTGGCAACGATGATGCTAGGGAGTGCTTGAACCAAGACACAATTGGAAATGTTGACAACCATACATGCACAAAATGAGTCTGGTTGTGTAAAAGACAACCTAGTTTGTCATTCAAACTAAAAAGATACTCCATATATGCAACAACAAGATCATAGAAATCAGACCATGTTTGCTGCCCTAACTCCTCAACATATGCTTCCAACTGCAAACTATCAATGCAAACATCCACGTGCAACCCTATTGTTTCTTGTTTTCAAGGAGGGAGAGTTTCCATGAACCTTTTGGGATCTTGGAATTCATATGACTTAATTTGAACATCTATATACTCAATCTCCTTCTCAAATTTTTTAACCACTAACTCAAAGAAACTAGTTTTACCATTAAGAGGAAACTTCGGAGATCTCAAACATTGAAGCAAGGTAATGAAAAATACATCATGTATTTCAATATCCATTGACTGATCTCTAACTTATTTTAAAACTTCACAAAACACAGGGTTTGCCACATACCCTACCATCATCTTATTTTAATACATGAACGGATCAGTGAGCACTGGAATCTCTGGATTGAGTTGGAGTTGCCAGGTGGATGTTTCAACCTTCATATGTGTTTGATCATTGTCCACCATCAGTAACTAGATCTACAACCTTGAATAATATTTCCCGGAGAAGATCTGTCACCTTATCCCCAGAAACAACGCCAATATGTTAGCACTCAGAATGAACCTCAAGGATGAGAAGAGGCAATTCTGAGGTAACCACAGACCAAGCTTTTGATTTGGCATCTATCCCTGCCAAACCAGAGAGGGCTCTCTCTTTGCCAACAAAATGTGGCTATAATAAGTGAAACTTAGGCTAGCTATGAATTACGGGGATTTGATTGAAAGTTAAGGGTCGAAAACAGCAAGAGAAGGGACCATTGGGCTATGGAATCAAGGCTAGTTTCTGCCGGAAAACTTCGGGAAAAGTAAATGAAATGTTCAGCCAAATAAAAGATGTAAATGAGAGAAGGAAAGAAGAGAATTTCCATTGCCCTACAGGCATCAATCAAGGGATGGATCTACAGTGGTAGTGTTAGAAGAAAAAAAACACTGGGTTACTCAACAGAGCATCTAACAGAGGATGGCTTCTGCAAAGATAACCACTACATTTAACAACAAAATCATTGTGAAAGGAGCATTGTGCATGGATGGATTCCTAACACTTCCCTTAGATAATGATATAACAATAACTAGCAAAAAAAATAAAGCATTGAAATGAATTTACAAGAAAAACATGATGCACATTAAACACCGTAATGGATCCCAAATCTAAAGGGCGGAAACTACTCCATTAAAAATAATATTCAGAAAAAGATTTACACAGTCCAAAGTAGCTTTCCTCTGCTAAAAAATTTGAACCCTTTACACTCTAAAATTCATAAAATATATAAAATTAGCTCATCCCTGTACTAAGGGAGTTGAGCTCAACCATCTCCCTAAAGATAGAAACAATTACATTAAATTTGGACCGAATTTCTGAAAATAGGGGTCAAATATGAACTTGTATCTCTTGAACCATAACATCTGTTACAATACTGAAAGAGGTTTTTGTAGATGAGGTCATTTTTGAGAAAAACCTCTCTCAAATTTTGGAAATTCGTTTCCATTTTCTCGAAATATGTGCCACAAAATAATATCTAAAATAGGAAGTCATTAAATATTTAAATCTGTAAAAATAGACTATAAGGATCTAGTAAAATATTCCAATTCATGATACCTGTACATAAACTGAAGGCGGTTTTTATTATTTGGTATGTGATTAACAAAAACCTCTTTCACTTTTGTAAAATTCATGTCGATTACTTCAGAAAATAATTTTTTAGTAAACGTGTCCCTGTGTGCAGCAAATGAGCTCAAAACATGTATAACCAAGAATCAATCATTCATTTCGATCATATCTTCTAATCCAGAAACCGGTTTGTTACACAGTAATTTGTCACTGTCCCTGTTACCCCTTCTCCTGCACCTTGGAGGACTCGTTCCGGGACCTGTGAGAAGTGACATGACCTGGAAACACTTGCATTATATTCCCCTAGACATGAACTTCATATGCCCTGAAGACACCTTCTGCAAAATACCCATAAAAATAGCCCTTTTTCCATTGGCGCGGTTCCCCTGTGTATCACTCACGCCAATGAGGGAAATCCTCCAAAGAGGGCATGCCAGTTGGCACTGTGTCTCAGAGTCGCACTTGCGCCAGCCCAGTTGGGTAAAGTTTTTAACAAACAAACTTACGAAGGTTCTTCCTAACCTATTCATGAACTGATTCCATCTTGAGTTAGTTCAGTTGGGCCTCGAATCTCCATAGAAGGGAAGTAGTTCTCCACCTCTCATGGAAGCTTCTTAGTGATAAATTCAAACCCATGAATCTTGTGGATGACCCTAACTCCTTCTCCTCTATCTATAAAAGCTTGTCCTTTTGCCTTTGACAAGTTAGTCTCCAAGTTCCAAATTCTAAGTCCCAAAATCTGAGAATTGCTAAGCTCATGCTACAAGAAGCCTTCTTCATTCCCATAAGACTAAATCTAAAGTGAGGAGATTCTTTTCCAAGTAACCAAGGAGAGAGAGGCTTGTTCCCCATTCCCAAAAAGCTTTGCAAGGCATGCACTGCTGATCACCCAACCAAAGGAGGATTTGACGTCAGAACTATGGTTGTATTCTTCTTTTTTTATCAATAATAATAGATGACTAGCATTATGGTTCCACTCTTATTGTCTTTGTAATGATGACTGAGTTATATCCTTTCTGACTGATATATAGTTGCATCTATTGGATTTTATGCTTGTATTTGTGTCGTTCTTTGCATGTGCAGGTGTCCGTTCATGGGGATCGTGGGGATCGTGACCAGCCGGAGCAAAGGAATGGGAGTGATGACTCTTCTACAAGTACTAGAGTTGGATTCTAGGTAGGCCCTCATCGTCGGTCTTTGATTTGCAATTAGGAACCTATGTGTTAGCGTTGTTTTGTTTGTTGCTAGACCCCATTTGGGCTAGTAGTGATCGCCTCTGTCCGCAGAGGAGATTTACCTCCACAACAATTTGGCGACTCTGCTGGGGAGTTGGCTTTTTGCCTTGTTGTTTGTTTTGTCTTGTTGTTTGATTTGTAAACATTAGACGAAGCTTGAAGTATGGCCAGATAGCCTTCGAAATGCTATTTCTCCGCATTAGCAAAGTAGATCAACACCACTTCAGTCCATCTCCGGTTTGGTTTACGAACTGAATAGCTTGGAACTTGCCTTGTTTCTTGGTTGTTTCTTGGTTTCTCCTGCTTGATTAGCTTTCTGGGTTGAATCCCTGTGTTGCTTCTTTCCCCTTGGTGTACTTGGGTACTGATTGACTTAGCTTTGGCTCTTTTGTTTTTTATTTTTCCCATAGCAAACTCGGTTGGTGCTTGTTTATAGCGTTATGGTCGTGCTAGTTGGTGCAAGTTGCACATTGACAACCCACGCCAATCCCTGAAAGGCACTAGTTGCAGCCTGACAATCGCGCCAGGCCTGGGAACTTTTGAAGTTTGCTTGGCTGAGAGCCCTCTGAGCTTGGTTTCTGTTCTAGGTACCTTTTTTAGACTACTTGAGTGTGTTGGAGTGTGATTTGACTGGCTTTGATCGTTACCCTTTGGGTGTTTGCTTTTCTCCATCGATTTCACATTTCTAACCCTAAGGCATCTAGTGGCCTTGTGTGTCGAGCCTTCCTCAGGTGTTTTGATCTTCTAGTGGCCCAGTTGATTCTTTGATTGCTCCCTTGCACTTGTTTGGTGGTTGTAAATCGTTTTGTTGCATTATTTGGGTGACTTGCTTTGTCTTCAATTGAATTCCGCTTCGTCTCACTATGAGCCTAGATTACACGGCTCATTAGTGTCTTTGGGATTTTTCTTGTTCTTTGGAGGTTTGATTTGTGATTTAGGGAACTGAATGTGCTTGTATTAAATAGAATTTGTTTGTTGTTATTTCTCAAAGTTGTTTAGTGCATTTTTCCATCATCAAAAAGAAAAATCTCTTTTGCTTTGTATTAGTTAATGAGAATTGGAACTTTTCATTTCGATTAGTGATTAGTGATCTTAAAGAAAAGTTTGTTAATTTGCATTAGCTACATTAGAGAAGTTCTTTGTTGTTTTGTGATCATTTCTTTTGCGTGAAAGATCTTGAACTCTCTCGTAACTAGTATTCATCGAATGAAATGACATATTTTGGCATATAGATTGCATTGAGGGAATTTTGAGAGATTACATACGGTAAGGCCTAAAAACTGAAACCTAATACAAGATCAACTTTAAAATAAACGAAATGAACCTAACAATGCATTGGAACATAACGCTCACTTTGTAGAGGTCTAGGCTAGAGACATGCTCCGGCGTCGTTAAACCTAGTCACTTTTGTCTCCACTCAAGGTTGGGTGATTCCTCCTTTTGTGACTCAATTGTGGTCTAGTACGGACTTGTGCTCCCACATACCATTGAGTATATGGGGAGACCCCACTAGGTTATCATCCTTTATCCA
>APFE030881335.1:6212-40501 GCA_000404065.3 Pinus taeda | reverse complement strand
CTTATAGCAATTTAATTATAAATTTCTAATTTATATTTAGCTTCAAAAGATAATTTATATATATTTTTAACCAATTCTTAAACTTAACAACCGAATAATGTTTGAATTAGTTTTATTTAATCCCTTCTAGTATCTAAATTACCTAATTCGATAAATAAAATTTTTGAACCTTGCAATATATCTACCTAATTACATGAGTATTATAATTGGAATAATAATAATTATAAATAAATTATTAGATTATTTGGTTTTCATGTTTGTTTGATTTCTAAATATATTGATAATTTTTAGGATCTAAATGGTTGATAATCATATTATTAAATAAATTTGTGACCAGGAATCATAATTTTGGAAGGCTATATATATTTTATATATATTTTAGTAATAAACAATTGGATTTAGTAAAATAAGCAAAAAATTTATTATCTAGTAGGAGTTCTTTTCTTATATAATTTTACCTTATTTAACTAATTTCTAGGAATAATAATAATTAAAAAACATAGCAAGAATATTAATTATTTGAATAAGGTCTTAAGGATAGAATTAGCCGTTATAAATCTAACCGTTGGAGTCTCTGCCTAAACTATTTAACTAGCTAAGTTGGATCAATTCTTCAACTTGTCCTGACGATGAACCACACTGGTTGGTTCGAAACACGTGGACAAATGATGATTTATGTGATTTCGCCGAAAATTCTCTAAACATGAAATATATTGAGAACATGAAAACAATGAGAAAATAAATATTATCCATATGGAAGCAGCAATAAAATGCAACACATGGCATGTGCATCAAAATATAATATGTCCATGAGCAATGCATAATCTCTCAATGCGTAGCAACAACATAGGGTCATCAAATACATATCCACATCATGAACAACAACAATCCAACACATCATAAGCATCATCATGCTCTCTCTCTCTCTCTCTCCATGCAATTCTAAAATATAATCCAACCATCTAAAATATATCAGCAACATATATGATTCATCTAGAAGTGAAACATAATAAATGACAACTGCAACAAAAATCATCGTGAATAAAAGAATGTCAACATTCTACAAATCCATTAGCGAAAACATATGCTTCCCATAAATGTGTGATCCTCCATCATAGCTTGAACATATGCATAAGTCAACCATGTTGTTTACATACCATCATTAACATCAACCAAATTAAAACACATAGCTTCTCCAAAAATATCAACAAATGTACTAAAATAGAAATAGAGTTGAAAGTAGAAATAGAGTTGAAAATGCAAGGGAACTTCAAACCTCATGGTCTCCCCCTAAACACATGCATATCATACAATAACGCTTTATTATATGTCTACATAATCAAGGATTTTCATGCAACTCATAATGCAACCATATTCTCCGTCCAAGTCCATGCAGGCCTCAAATTTTGGTGGGATATTCTTGCTACTCTTTCTCCTCCAAACTTTCATCTCTTGATCCTTCTTCTTCTTATATTTGGAATCAAATATGTTTGTATGTGTCGATGGATTTTCTCTCGTAAATAAATTGAAACTTGGGAAATTTTTACAAAAGAAATGATAGCACATTATGAGGATAAAAAAAGCAACATATTTTTTAGCCAATTGATAAATATCAAACCAAAGGGTTCAATGATGAAGCACATTGAGGACTTCCAAAAATTGAATATAAGGGTAAAAGATATTTTAGAGGAGCATAAGATTGATATGTTCCTAGGAACTTTAAATAATAACATCCAACATGAGGTTCACCTTTGGGAACTCGATTCATTAGAGAAGGCATTTAGGTTGGAAAGAAAAATGGAAAGAAAAAAATGGCAACAAGGAAGCCTACCACTCACAACTATAAATATGGAAGTGTTGTTGCCACTATCCTTCCATAACCTACAAGGTGGACACCACAACAATTGGAAGAAAAAATAGCAAAATGGATTTGTTACATTTGTGATAGTAGATACACTAAAGGTTGTAAGTGTGATGAGGAAATTATTTTACATAGATTGTGAATGGGAGGAAGAAAAGGAACAAGAAACATCAAAAGAAGAGGATATACACCAGGAAGAAACCGTAGACAAAGAAGGAAATAATCTGACCATACCTTGTAATGCATTGGTCAAAATTACCACTCCTCAAACTATTAAGATAAAAGGACATATGAAGAAGAAAAAGGTAACAATGTTGATTGATTCAAGAAGTAGCCAGAATTTTATTCGTCGTAGGATAGCCAAGGAATTAGATTGCTTCATATATCTAGCACCAGAGTGTCAAGTGATTATTTCAAGTCGAGGAACCATAAACTTCTTTATAAAATGACATAATATGTAGCTATCCGTGGGAGAATATGTATTGAACAACCCAATGATTTCCATTCTGATGGGTGGTGCTGATGTTGTACTACAAGTCCAATGGCTACAATATTTGGGTAGGATAGCTTTTAATTTTCAAGAACTTTCCATTAATTTTTTTCAGAAGGAAAGGAAGTTTTATTAAGGGTTTATCACAAAAAAATTGGGAAATATAATCATCTCTAATGGAATGACAAAGCTTCTAAACGAATAACAGAGAGGCATAATTTCACAATTATGTTTGCTAGATCCTC
Source organism: Pinus taeda (assembly GCA_000404065.3). Taxonomy (NCBI): domain Eukaryota; kingdom Viridiplantae; phylum Streptophyta; class Pinopsida; order Pinales; family Pinaceae; genus Pinus; species Pinus taeda. The sequence continues at coordinate 37,905 of APFE030881335.1, read as the reverse complement.
CCACATTGAAATCATCTATTTATCCAAATCTCAAAAATTCCTGGAAAATCATTCCAAGGTATTTGAGACTCCCAAAGACCTACCACCTATTCATGATCATGATAATTCTATTCATTTGATTCCAGGAAGTGTTCTCTAAACCTGAGGCCTTATAGATATCCCTATGCCCAAAAGAGTGAAATTGAATGTATGGTTGCAGAAATGCTAGAGCCTAGTATAATTCAACCCAGTCAAAGTTATTTCTCTATTCCAGTAGTATTGTTGCACAAGAAGGATGGATCATGGTGCATATGTCTAGATTATAGTGAGCTCAACAAGCTCAGTATTAAAGATAAACTTCCCATTGTTGTCATTGATGAGTTATTGGATGAATTGCATGGACCAATTTACTTCACCATGTTGGATATTCATTCAAGATGCACTCTCAAGAAATGATAAGGATGTGGAAGCATTACTTTACACCATTTATATTATCCAACTAGATTGGATAAATGAAGCAAAGAATGAATGGAAGAATGGTGAAGAAGTGTGGGCACTCATTCAAAAGCTACAATAAGATCCTACTACATCTTATACATTTAGAGAATGATTTGTTATGGTACAAATACCTATGTAAGAATTCCCAACTCAAACAAAATATTCTTATGGAATTCCACACCTCTCCCTTAGGAGGGCACTCAGGATTTTTAAAAGCCTACCATAGGGTTAAGAAGGAATTTTTTTTGAGATGGCCTTAAATCTGATATTCAAAAATTTGTGGTGGAATATTTGGTTTGCCAACAAAATAAAGTTGAAACAATTAAGATCCCAGGTCTATTACAACCTTTATCCATTCGAAGCCAATGTTGGGAAGAGGTTTCAATGGATTTTATCACAAGTTTACCCAAGTCCAAAGGAAAGAGTGTGATCATGGTGGTACTTGACAAACTTACCAAGTATGCACATTTTTCTAAATTATCTCATCCATTTAAATCCATTAAAATTTCTACTACATTTATGGAAACAATTCAAAAGCTACATGGAAACCCAATGATTATTGTAAGTGACAGAGATCCCATTTTAACTGGAAATCTTTAGACACAATTATTTTCTTTTCTTGGTACTTAGTTAGCTCATAGCTCATATTATCATCCTCAATCTAATGGGAAAACTAAGATAGTAAACAAATGTTTGGAAGGATATCTTCGTTGCTTTATATCTGATAAAAGAATATAATGGGTCAAATGGTTTCCTCTAGTTGAATGGTGGTATTACACTTCCTTCTACACTAAAAAAAATGACCACCTTTATGGCACTTTATGGATATCATCCACCATCCATCACATCATATTTAAGAGAAGATTCTAAGGTTAAAGGAATGGAAGATCACATCGAGCATCAACAACAAGCTCTCCAACACTTAAATCATAACCTCACTTTGGCATAGAATAGAATGAAACAACAGGCATATCAACATCATAGTGAAAGAATTTTTGATGTAGGTGACTGGGTATTTCTATGGCTACAACCATATAAACAAATTTCCCTAAAGAAAGGCAACAATGATAATAAATTATGACCAAATTATTATGGTTTTTACAAGGTGTTGCAAAATATTGGTACTATGGCATACAAATTGGAGCTTCCTGCAGCTCCCCAGGTGCATCTAGCTTTCCATGTTTCATGCTTAAAGAGGGTTATAGGTGATAAGCTCCCAGATCAAACAATATTTCCAGAACTTAACAAGCAAGGAAAAATCATATTGGAACTTGAAGCAGTCATAGAAGAAAGAACTCAACAACTACGAAATCGACCAATTTCAGAGTCTCTCATCAAGTGGAAGAACTTATCCACTGAAGCTTCCACATGGGAGGATGAGAATTTTGTACAGAAGCATCCATAACCACTCAAGTATTGAGGACAACACTTTTTTGAAGGAGAGGGGCATGTTGGGTCCCTATAATACTATTGATTCCCCCATTACTATTGCCATTGTATCCCTTATTGTTATTTTTGTGCCCCTATTATCCCCATATTGTTATTATTATGCCCCATAGAAGCCCACTATTGTTATTGTTATCTCTTATATTATTATTCTTATGTCAACTCTAATTAGATTGTGACCCCTTAGAACCCTATACATAGAAGGGACGTTTTGTCATTTGTATCATCAAAGAATTGTTCATTTGTGTAATGTAGAGGAGGTTTCCCCCTTGAAGAGATTGATTTTGAAGTCATTGATTTATCTTTTCTTATATTTGTGAGCTGGTTGCATAAAAAATTGCTTCACCCTTCAATTTCTAAAACTCGATCTCCAACTACTTATACTACTTCCTCATTCCATTTTCTATTTTCCTTCCTTCTTCTAGGTACGTTTTCATATCTGAAATTCTTCATTGAAGGCACACTTTTTTTCATAAAAAATCTGTAGCAGTATTCATTGATCTTTACTTTTAGTTGTGAGTCTTTTCATTTCTGATTCTAGGGCCATTATCTTGGATTTCTCATAATATTTTCAATCACTAGAGTTTTCATCTTATTCTTGGGAGGATGATTGATTTGTTACTGGAATAAATGTATAATCCTTCGCATTTTTCTCCATTTCTGAAAAATGCAATTTTCCTCCAAGATACGAATTCAGCAACCTATCCAACATTTCTTTGCTTATCTCACATTATGTCACATACATGTTAATATTTTTAGATGCTATTTAAAATAATATTTTTAGCTAAATCAATAGATTCCTCTTAAACTCCATACTCAACTAATAGAAAAATATCGTCATCAACATATAACAAATATGAATCCAAATTCACTCTTGAAGTTGAAAATTTTTCCTTTGTGAACTAATGGAATACCTTGCTAATCCATTTCATAAAATTTTCAAAAATTCGGCCAAAATATCCAGGATACACTCTCCAATGATCAAGTTGCACCCAAGAGCCCTTATTTGATAACAATTGTTGGAAACTAGGTCACTACTGAGAGGGTGGTCTATATCAGTAGCAAGAGCACATATAAAAATTTTCTCCAAATTATTCATATTTTACCATGCACAAAATGAAACAAAAATCATAGATCAAAGCATCAAACTAATGATGCAAGCATAAAATCAGTCAACATAATGGACATAAGTATGTCTCATAGAAAACCATTGCCCAAGAAAAAATCACCCTACTGTTGTTGCATTTCTCAATATATTTTAATAATTGTTGACATGTTTCTTCATGGATCAGCTTACTCCCATAAGTCATAAGACTTGACTTCTTTCATAGTATGTTGGAACCTTTCATACATGAAACTTTTATCTCACATATCTATGGACTACCATCCGCTTAAGGCCACCATGATCAATGATCCTTGCCGAGTTACTCCTAAACTAACAATGGACTCTACTGTCTGTGATCTAACAGTAACTATCATGACCAACGATCCTTGCCCAGTTTCTATTGAACTATCCAATCACCATTGCTTGGATAAATCTCTTCCTTTTACCGAATCTACCAAGTCACTATCTACTTTGAATCTTCCATGCTTGCTCTTCTTCCATGTGAGGCTCATTTCACAATATTTTAGACTAGACTCCCAATCCATTCAACATCAACATCACAACAACACCATAGTTCTGAATCAAAATATCCAACAAAAATGGAAGAACAAAATAAGAGAAAACAATCTCCAAAATCCAACTAGCTGCCACTCAATCTCACTACTCAAATTCACATATCAACACCTCACTCACTACATACAATGCATGAAATAAAATTCAGCTATCTAGTGCCACAATTACAAACTGTTTGATAAAATATTCATAAACAAATGACACAACTTGCAATCTCTTCTTCGAGCTCACACTCACATCACACACACAACTCATTAAACCAAACTATCATTGAGTTGTCTCCAATATAAAGGTGAATTGAGGTGCTCAACTCAATAATTACTCGACTATTCAGCTTCACAACTCTATTCATATGATTGATTTTATCTAGATTCATGTCATTGACTCAATCAACCACTAACTCCACTATAATTTTTTATATTTCCAACTTTAGTAAGATTCTATAGATCCCACGAATTTTTCCAACCATAAACTGAAAAATTTCGAAGAAGAATGTCACCACGACACAAAAATTAGCTTATCAATGCAAATAATGTAAAGAAATTCTCATGAAAAACCTTAGTTTCATGCACAACAATGAGAAAATTTGACTGGTTTCTCACACAACATAGCAAGAGAGCAACTGGAGCTCTTCAACTTCTCCCACATGCTTGGCCCATGCAATTGGGGCTGAGGATGTACAAAACGAGTGCATATTTAGTCCATAACCTTTGTCAACTAATGGAACACCTTCTTCAGCATCTAAACACTCCTGCAAGCCACTTTGATAAGTCTGAAACTAATGAATAAGCTAAGAACGAGTCAAAGACATGAAAGACCCTTGGTCACTTGTTGGTAAGATGATGATTTCAAGCTCCCCTTCTTCATCTTAAGAGTTGTCTGTGCTCCCATATTTATGTAGCTTGTGTCATATTTGGGCATAGCGGTTCTTGTTTTTCATGAAAGGGGAATGTTGTTTTGCTTCAAGCGATAGCATGTGCATATGAGTGGGCATCATCACATAAGCATGTTTCACTTTCACTTCACGCAATCTTGTCACGAAGGTTGTTGCATCAAGACAAGTATGTCTTATGCATTTTGGATGGTCTACGTTGTGTCATTAAGTGTTCGTGTGTGATCACAGTCAAGTCCTATCATGTTTACATATGTTTCACTGATCTCACAGTTAGCCATTTTCCTGAGCAACCTAGTCTCATCAATCTTCCCTAAGTTCTGCGCTTTGCTTCTACAACCATCAAGATTCCTCCCTTTCCTACTGAAACCCCATAGTGCATAGAGACACAAACCTCCCTTGCTTATGAAAACTCTGCAGCCTACAAAGACACCCACCTCCCTTGCTCGGTGAAACCTTGCGGCCCGCAAAAGACACCAACCTACAGTACTCTCAAAAAATAAGTAGAGTAGACAAGCATCGAACACTTCTCTCTAGAAATATGCATAGCAGTCGAGCTAAAATACACTCAGAAATTGCACAGAAGTATCCTCCTAAGATTCTCGTCCCGCAGTAGTGTCTTGTGCTTCAAAACTGTGCCACATTGTTTTTATTATCCTCTCTATCTTGCATGTAGAACTTGTGTAAAAGGGCCTCCCAGAGTCTCATTCCAGTAGCAGACATTGTTCATTGAAATTGCGCAGATCTACCTCTCAATGACTACAACAAAAGGTGAAATGTTGAGATCACGCCGAAGCAGTTCAGGAGAAGTACCAAGGAACGAAGTAATGGAAAAAATCAAGACCACATGGAAACTCCGCTGGATGCATGATCAGCTTGAGGGTAAGTATGATAAGTAAAAACACCTTTCGATGTACACCTATTTGTTGGTTTTGAAGGACTGCTTTACATTTTCATATCATCCTCTCCTCAGTAACATGCATGTGCGCAAAACAAAAAAAATTATTTTATGTGTTTCTTCTACATGTCTTGTTTCCTTTTCACTTTTTCGACCAACTATCATCTTCTACATGTTTATTGTTATGTCATGCTTATTAGACGCTCATTCTGGAGATGTCGAAGGTTACTTTAGAGTTTTTTTCGCTATGTAAACATTTATCGCACTCACACACAATGTTGTATGTACTGTCATGCAAGTGTCACCACATTCATCAAATTGTCTATATGAAGTGTCGCACTTGTAGCTTTCACCATTTAATGATCCCACCATTAGTCACATTGAGCATGCTATCTTTTTAGTTTGAGGTGTCTTGTTGTCGAGTAATGTCGTGTGTGTGTTCTCAAGGTCGTTTATGCACAAGTTCACTCACTCAAACACTTAGTCATTTTAATAAAACTATGTTGATCGGACCAACCCCAAATAGTCATACCTTCATTGAGCTGCAATGCACAGTATCCTCTATTCATGATCATGTACTTCTACCTAGAATTGTGTAGAGATTGAGTTTACCTCCCAGGAAGTATGCACTGAACAACCCTCAAATCAACTCGACTAAATGTCACCTAGAACAACAAATAATTTTCTTATCAAGTCATCTCAATTTGCATTGCCCGCAAGAAAATCTACCAAGCCTCTAGCTGGTAAATGAGAGAGCTTGACCAAGAAGTGACCCCAATCTTCACTCCTTAAAAAAATTGCACAGAATTTTCTAATGTGCCCACCTCCATTGACTGAAGGATTTGCATAGACATGCCTGACAGGCACCTAACGCATGTCACTACAACTCGAAAAATTTGTAGTTCTTTCATCTAGTCACCTAGTGGGTTAACCTATTGCTCCTCCTAAAAGTTGTTTAATTTTCATGGGTTATCTCCTAGCTACCCAATATCTCGCTCAACCCAGAAACTCCCTAGAGGTGTCTTGCAAGCCAACCTCCCAGCTTTGAATAGTTTTTTCTAGCAAGCTCCCATAGCTCACTACTAGACTTCCCAAAGAATCTACACATTTTGACTACAAGTGTCACCCCCTCACCTGTTGCATGCATTGTCTCACTGGAAAAATTGCATAGATTTCCCCTCTAGTCGGGCCAAATTCCACAGACAGTCATTGTTGATCCAAACTACCCATCTCAGCCTCCTGGTAACCTCTACATAACTTTCGTTGATAGTGCCCGTAGCCTTCATCCTAGCATGAAATCTCATCTATGTGGTTTCAAAGCCTTGTCTCTTGTCTCGATCACTTGCACCTGAAAATGAAAGATTATGCATTATGGAAGACTAGGTGATTTTTGGATTTGATGGCATCTTGTCATCAGCGATTACGGAGACAGGTATATGGATGAGACATGGCACGACGATGAACTAGATGAATAAGGAGTGCATGCTAGAAGACTTGTTCATGAATGGATGAACACATGGAGCATGCCAAGTACAAGAAAAGGAGAGACATGGATGTGAAAAATGAAGAAAACACCATGACCATCAAATACTTCGCATACCTGGTCATGTAGAGATGAATTTATGATACACGAAGAGCATTCTCATCACTGAGAAAAACTGCAACTCAACATGGACATCACCATTAGTATCAACATACTACCACTATCGTGTCGAGTCATGTCATGTAAAGTCGAAAAGTCATTTAAGTCAAACAATCATTGTTAGACCAAGAGGTAACTCCTCAAATCATAACTCTATTATTCATTGAGGTTGTTCATTATTATATAGAAGAGGGAGTGACTGTTTGGTTCATCTTCCGATGACTCTCTATCTTCTCTATTATTTATTGACATTAATTATAGTTGTGCACCCAATCCTTCTGATTAGGTTTCAACATTCCCCCCCTTAATCTGAAGGGATGTTGGTGAGTCTAAGCATCATTCTTAATCATTCAAGATTTTCTCTTCCAAGTGCTTTGGTGAAGATGTATGCAATTTCTCATTAGTGGAATAATGGCGAAGATGGATTGTTTTGGCCTCGATATGATGTTGAATCAAATGATCTTTACTATTGATGTGCTTTGTTCGATCATGGAACTTTGGGTTCTTAGCCAAATTTATTGCAAAGGTATTGTCAATCATGAGTGGAGTTTATTGCACTTGTTTTACCTGCGAATCTTCAAGAAGTTTCCTGAGCCACACAATTTCTTTTCTTTCCTCAACTACTGCCACATATTGTACCTTTGTTGTGGAATCCTATGCAATTGATTGTTTGCATGATCTCCAGGAGACAGCTCTTGATCCAAGAATCATAGCGTAACCTGAAGTAGATACCCCAGTTTCTTTGTCTCCATCGAAGTCTGAATCAGAGTATCCAATCAAGCTGAAGTTGCCCACGTTTGTATACTTGAGTCCAAAGTCTTGAGTTCCCTTCAAGTACTTTAGAAATATTTTTGCAGCAGACCAATGTCCCTCACAAGGCTTTTGGATAAATTTGGAGAGGACTCCAACATCAAACGAAATGTCTGGTCTAGTAGTAGTTAGGTAGTTGAGACTTCCTACAAGTTGTCTATACTTTCTTGCATCCTCAAATTCTTTTCCTTCAATGGATATGAGTTTTAAGTTTTGTTCCATTGTAGTAGTCAGAGGATTGCATTCATTCATTCCAAACCTATTCAACAGATCTCCAATTTACTTATTTTTAGAAAGGAATATGGACTTCAAATGTTGAGTTACTTCAATCCCAAGATAGTAATGAACATAGCCCAAATCAGTCATTTCAAAGCCTTTCTTCAAAATATCAACTACATATACAATAAGATATACAATTGTTTTGCCAACCTTCTTGACAAACAAAGTTGCATCATCAAGATCATAATGTTTGAAATTGAGTTTTAGAAGATGCTCAGTTAGTTTTTCATATGAAGCTCGCAATTATTTTTTGAGGCCATACAAGGATTTAACAAGTTTGTATACTTTATGTTCATGTCCTTCCACATCAAATCCTTCAAGCTAGGACATAAAAAAAAAAATCTTTTAGATCTCCATTCAAGAAAGCAATTTTTACATCCATTTGATGGACTTTCCAACCGTTTTGAGCTGCTAGGGCAAAGAGTGTCTAAATGATAGCCCATTTTGCTATGGGGGGGAAAGTTTCCTCATAATCGACCCACTCCTTTTATGCAAAACCTTTTGCCACAAGCCTGGCTTTGTGCTTGTCAAGTGAGCCATCAGCTTTATACTTGTTCTTGTAGACCCACTTGCATCCAATTGGTTTGGTTCCCAATGGAGGATCAACCAGCTTCCAAGTTCCACTCTTTATCAGGGCATCATACTCCTTTTGCATTTCTTATTTCCATTCATCATGAGAAGCAACTTCTTTGAAGTAATTTGTTTCAAAATTTATAGACAAATTGAATTCACAATCATAAGAAACATCCATATCAATAGGTGAATTGTAGTTATCTACATCACCTCCATTTTTCTGGTTTGAATTTCTAGTTCCTGTCTTTCCAACCTCATCAGGATGAACACATTCAAGTGTCTTTGTGAGCGACTTTGAGGGACCTTCCTCAGATGGTCCAGGATGCTCTATTGATTGAGTTGGGACTAAATCAATATTGAGTCTCCCAATTTTGTCAATCACATCACTCAAAGTATCATCCATTGTTGGAGTTTCATGCAGGGGAGAGAGCGCTTCAAAACAAGATTCCATAGGTCAATCTAGCATAGGAATCCCCCATTCAAGATGTGGAATCTTATTATCAAATTATTTAAATGATTTTGCATTTGTGAATTTATCCAAGAGATCAAGTTGCCACTCAACAACATTGTCAATTTTGGATGATTCAAGAAAGATTACATCTCTAGATACAACAAACTTTTGCTGACTTCATCATAAAGATGGTATGCTTTGGAAGTGTTTGAATACCCCAGGAAGATACACTTACAACTTCTTGCACCAAGTTTGGTTCTATGTACCTTTGGTATCAAGGCATAACAGGTGGAACCAAAGACCCTGAGATGTCTTACCGAAGGAATGTGCCCATACCACATTTCATAAGTAGTATTGTTTCTAATAGCATTAGATGGACATCTATTTTTTATATATAGAACACATTGAACAGCATCAACCCAAAACATCATTTTTGCATTTTTGAAGAACAGCCTAGAGCATATCGTATTTAAGATTGTCCTATTCATTCTTTCAGCTACTCTGTTTTATTGGGGATTACAAGGCACAAATGTTTGATGTTCGATCCCATTTTGGCAAAGATAGTTTTAAAATTCATTTGAAGTGTATTCTTTTCCATTATCGATGCGAATAGAGATAATATGAGATTGTGCATCATTTTCAATCCATGCATGAAAGTTCTTGAATGTTTGAAAAGCATCATATTTTTTCTTCAATAAATAAACCCAACACATTTTGGTGTAGTCATCAATAAATGTCATCAGATATTTATTTCCATTTGCAAAAGAGACATGCATTGGACCACATAAATTTGAATGAATGAGTTCAAATTTTCTATGTGCTCTAGAGTGTGAATCATGAAAGGATTGTTTGCTATGCTTTCCTAGAATGCAAGCATCACATTGCTTAAGCTTCCTAGGAATTGTAGGCAAACCAGTAACACCATTTTTATTCAACAAGCAGAGGTTGCCATAGTTCAAATGTCCAAATCTAGCATGCCATAATAGACTTGAAGGAAGTGTACCTTCTTCATAATGAGAATTGTATGAGAAATTTTGTGCAAGAGCAAAGGTACCCTACATCTTGAGAAGCCTTTCTTCTTCTATCCCCATCACGACAAGTGAGTGGTCAGATGATTTTCTCACCTCAATATTTCCATCAAACATATGAATGGAGTGACCTTGCTGGTGGATGTGGACCAAGGACAACAAGTTTCTCTTCAGCTGTGGGAGATATAGAACATTATGCATAAGAAAGTTTGGAAGATCATCCAATTTAAGCCTGATTGTGCCAAGCCTTGATGGCTTAAGTTTTGAATGGTCTACAAAGTATACTGCTCCAAAAAAATTGTCAGTAAATTTTTCAAAAAAATGTTTTCTATGAGTCATGTGGCAAGTTGCTCCTGAATCAAGGAACCAATCATTTTTCGAAGAAGCAAGTGAAGCATTAAATAAGTCCTCATTTACTCCAATATTACATTGTGCCATAACATAGTGAGTAGATTTAGGTTCTTTACCTTTGTCTTTATCATTAATTTTACCTTTGGGTGGGTTTATTTGCTGCTCAATTTTGTCCCAAGGTAACTTGCATGTGGATGCATCATGTGATCCATCTCTTTTGTACCGTATGCAGTGTAAATCTGACTTTTCTCCTTGAGAGTGTCTACCCCCCCTGCCTCTGAAATATCTTCCTCTTCCTCCTTGACCACCTCTTCCTCTGGAAGAATCTTGGGGAAGATTCTTTTCTTTATGAGCAAGGCACACAACCTCTTCAGAAGATTTACGAGTTATCTTCTTCCCAAAAGCTTTCTCTCTTTCAACAAATTTTTTCACAAGGGAGTCAAAGATAATATCTTTGAGATTTCCATTTTCTTGCATTGACTCAAGATAATTGGAGTAATTAGGAGAAATTTCCTTCAGAAAAGTGATCAGAGGAATATCCAATTCAACATTAGTGACTTTGATATCATGCATTATAGATTTTACTTCAGATGCAAGAGCAAGAGGATCATTATCTTTTAATTCAACGGTGAAGGGTTTAATCATGATTTGAACACCTTCTAGTGCAGAGTGTGAGTCATAGACTTCCTTCAGCTTTTGTAAGGCTTCAAAAGCATTTGAAAATGGCGAAATATGTTGACTCACCTGTTCACTTATGGATGCTGCAATCAATGCATAGGCCCTGCTATTCTTATTTTCCCAAATTGTGAGCTCCTTGTTTGAGATAGGTTGTTCTGGCACTTTGTCTCCTTCTCCAACACATACTCCTTTCCACAGCTCATTAAAAAAGAGAGTGTGTTTTGTCTTCCAGGACCACTCAGGGTAGTTCTCCTTTCGAGTTAGAACTATTCCTAAAATAGATATGATTGAACGCATATCATTATACCAACAACGTTCAACCTGGTATCACCTTCTTTCACCCATATACTAGAGTTTGACGTTAAGAGATGAATGGTAGAGAGATGAACGATGGAGATGAGTTTTCGTTCAAGCAGAAAGGAATCTAGAGAGTCGTCAAACCGTCAATGGTAGAAAATCAATGGTCATCTGAAGTGAATCAAGTTGGGGTGTTAACCAAGACGAATGGTAGTTTTAAAGCAATAAGTGGGATTTCGGGCAGATGAAAAGTGGTAAATGGTACCAAACCAGGAGGTAACTCCTCAAATTATAACTCTATTATTCATTCAGGTTGTTCATTATTATAGACAAGAAGGAGTGACTTTTCGATTCATCTCCCGATGACTCTCTATCTCCTCTATTAATTATATAAATTAATTATAGTGGTTCACCCAATCCTTTTGATTAGGTGTGAACAGTCATGAGGGAATTAGAATAGCCAGAAGGGTCAATTTCACCCTTGGCTATATATACCCCTCATTCGTACATGCAAGGGACTTTTCACCTTGGCTCCTCCCACATAGCCATGATATTTTGTAACCTTTTCTTTGAGGAATGTGCAATAACTCCAGCGCCCCTATATCGGGGTTAGTGAGGTAATGGTGTACGAATCTATCTTTGAACTTTCTTTTAATTCAAAAGCCTATTAATAGGTTATAATTTTTTCACACATGTATTATATTCATTTGTAAGACTAATCTTTGGACACTTGTAATGCATGTTGCTTTAACCTATATTAAGACAGTTGAACTATTTCGGTTCTTTTAGTACATATGCTATGGTAAATTTGTTGTATCAGTTTTTAACATTGTCTCATGCATGTGGACTATCATGCTTGACACTTGATAGATTCATTCTTGTACACTTGGTATAATGCTCATCGTACTCTTGTGGACTATTTTTCTTGGTGTTGTACATGCTATATGTTCACCTTATGTGTGTGACTGTAGCATCCATGTCGACTACTCTGCTGGAAGTTGTGCATGTCTTATTGTGTTGTGTGTCTCTAGCATAGTTGGGACTATTCGCTTTCAACCCAAGACTCACTTCCAACCTCTCACTCTACAATGGAAGAAATTTGACTCAAGTGACTCTAAGAACTCACCAAGCACAAAACCCTCATTGTTCGAAGACAAAGTAAACCACTCTCATGTGCTAACAAGTAAGGGCTAAGACAAATATTTAAGATAATGGTAAATTGGCCATTGTACCGAATGGGACTCCTATGCCAAATGGTGTGAGGTCTAGTTGGGACTTCATACAAGGGAGATCCCATGAATGTTGGCGAGTCTAGGAGTGTCAACATTTCTGGCGCTAAAGGGAGGGCCAAATGACAAGCTGAGTCCTCACAATATGTTTTGAATCTCCACATGCTTATCATGACTAAACACATAATTTCTCTTCCAGAGTGTATGTCTTATGGAAACGAATGTGAAATATAGGAAGAGCTCTGGAATAACATGTGACGCAAAACATGCGATGGTGGATGAAAGGCATGAAATCTTTAAAAATTACATGACTTGTGCATTGTTTGCATACACGCTTCGAGAGAACCCACTACATTGGTATACCACACTATCTGAAAATTATATTCATTATTTCCATCATGTGATCATAGAGATAGATCGTGCTTTCAATCATTTTGACTGGAAAGTACTCAACAAACAAATTCTAAAATTATGGAAAGCAAATGATGAATCCGTTGAACAATTTTACATGCTCTTCTGTAATATTTCATATCAATTTACTAAAGATGAAATTTATTGGGAATTCATCAATGGAATATTTAACTATCTTCTTTACATATCCAAAAATATGCAATTCTTGGAATCATTTGAACCCCTTCCAGCACACCCCAGTGTTAGAGATACCAAATCTAAGACAGGCAAGGTCACTGTCACAAGTGATTGTCTGTGTTCTTCTCATCAAATAGTTGTAGCTCTGCAGTGTGAGGTGGGAGAAGGTGTGCACACATATGTTGAAATGACATATCCTTCTAACCCACATGCCCTTGATATCTGCATGGATTAAACTTGCAATCCTACTAGTTGCCATGTGGACTTGTTAACTCAAACTTCTTCCCCATGTTTTGTTGATTCTCCAAATTCTACTGTCTTGTGTTCTTCCATTCTGGACTCCACAGTTGTCGTGGACATGGATCAAGTTGTCGACAGAGTTAGTGTTGTGCATCTAACCTGAACTATCATTCATGATGAGTGTGTGTGGGAATCTAATGAGGAACCCACAGTGAAGAATGACCCCCTTCCATCTGCGCGTCATCTACTCTATCATGGCATCCCTTTTGATTTTTCCACTTTTCATTCTCCCTATGGAAACTCATTTCCAGATGTTTGTACTTTCGATAGTTCACATGAGACATCAAATTCTAGTCTGTCATTACGTTGCAGAGAGTACTGATGAGTGCCACTATTGCAACAAGGACACTATAACTCCTAGGCTCCTGGCTTTACTTATCAACTCTAAGAGAGCTACTCTACTCCTGTAATGAAGGAAACAACATGTAATGCTAAATCACAACATATCGTAATTAACTAGTTAAACAACTATGCTATGCAGAATTGCTAAATCAACACTAAACTAATGCTGCTATCTAAGTTATAAATGTAAAGAGCATCAAACCATACTAATTTGTAAGTAAGGAAACTAAATTAAATCTATTTTCACTTTTAGGTTTTTTGGTAAAATCAAGCATGCAATTTAATTGTTCTTGTAGATGTGACAAGTTGATGGAAGGTGGTTAAGGATGGCTAGAAGGTCTATGGAGTGTTTGGATGGCGTGGAAGGGTCCGAGGAGGATTTTGTCACTTCCTAGAGGTTCCCCATCAAATCAGCCTCAAAACAGGCCATTTCAGGAGAAGCTACACAATGTACAAGAAACCTACAGGATGATCCGGTAAGAATTATAGAAAACCTACACGATGCAGCTGAGAGCTAATTGTGAGATGTTGGAGGTATTGGGAGGCTTGGGAAAGGTATGTCATGAGTGGTATAGGATGTTAGAAGGTTTACGAATGCTTAAGAGTCAATATCAAAGAGAAGAGATGGCTAGATTTGTCAATTTGTCAAGGGCAATTTCAATGAAAAATGACAAAATAACTAGTGAGGGTGATGGTGGAACAAGACATGGTTGAGGTGGATGAGGTGGAAAATGGATTTTGGTGATGAAGTCTATACCTCCTCCTAAATTACCTGCAGTGCTCAAAACATGTGTGTCTTCCAAGAAATATGCACCAAGATACATTTTGATAAGCTAGGAAAGCATGAATCAATTACCCATATTATCCATGAAGAAAGTGCTGAAGGAAATGAAAGCATGAATGAGATCTTATTGCAACAATAGAGTAATGGGAAAGGATGAAATTGAAATGAACCAAATGCTAAATCAAGAAAACAAACTCCAAAGCTCATGAAAGAACTAGAAATATGTTTTTTTGGGGTTGGTGAAGGGTCTCTTTTTCAAGTCATGGTCCCAAAGGGAGGAGGTGAGGCCAAGACACTTGATGACAACCATGTGTGATATTTTTCTCCTTGCTAACCTACTAATTGAAAGAAGGTACAAATGGGAGAAAAGTAAAACACAACCAATCTACTCTACACTATTGTAATGGAAATGCAACTACTTAAGAAAATGAACAATTAAATTATGAATCTATGCTAGCATACATGTAAAATAGAGAGGAGGCTTGGCTACTACGGTTGGGCCCTAGCCCAAGAGCTTCATCCCTCTTATTTAACTTAGTGCTAGCTCAAAATGAAAGTCACTCTTTTATCAAAACCATGGGTTATGTCAAAGACTATCACAAGTCTTGCAACTCGAAAATAGAGTAGAGTTTTACATTAAAAATATGAATCCTACTAAGGTCCTATGCCCTTCTACTTATACATCTGAAGTCTCCAATGAATTCCTTAAGGTTAAGGAGGCTTGGCTCCCAAACTCGAGATAAAATGGTTCTTTGTCTTTCACTTGCGCGGATGCCTTCTAGTCCTCATGATTTGGATGTTTGCACTCTGAGCTAATAGAGGAATATTTGAAAGGAGGAGTAATAAATGAGGAGGATTTACCTCCTATAATTCCTCTCCCTTGTCCCATTCGAGTTTGGACCAAGGTATTTGCAAAAATTCCTTGTTTTTTCCCTTTAATCCTACATTAAATGCACATTATACCACAAGGCAAAAAATCCAACTCTAACTCATCTCATAAACAAAATGTAATGAATAGTATGCAAAAAGTTTTGAGAATAGTTGATTTGACTAAATTAGGAGGTGAATTAAGGCCCATATAATTACCCAATGATGGGGCTCATCATTACCTCCCTACTGAAAGTGTTTCTCATTCTCTAAGCAACTTAGTCAATGTCCATATCCTTCATGGATCTGGTGGCCTCTCTGACATCCCATGCCTCTATTGTGGTCTCTTCTTCTTGTTCATAGAAGCTTGCTTTATTTTCTACTTATTCCCACTACCTCTTTTCCTCTTCTTCTTTTCTCCCTTCTAGCATCCCTAGAAGTAGTGGGGGACTATGTTTTAGGCTTATCCAATTGACCTTCAACCTTTGCATTGATTTCTTATACGTAGGTTTCATGTTGAGTGCCTCTCTCAACCTTTGAGGGGAGTGATATTCTCTGATCTTCAAGCTGTGTGGTAGAGTGTTCCATCTCCTTAGGTAGACATGTATACTATCATCTCCTAGCAACCTAAACGTATCCTCAAAATGTGAAATTGCTTGCTCCTGGGCAACAACATGTCCAGGTGCCAATTGAGGATCATTTGCAATCAGATTATGTGTGCTGATTAGGGCCGTGGGATTTGATTCTTTAGCTTTGATGAAAAGAGGGTTATTTTGCTCTCTAGCCAATATTCTTTTCATCTCTATAACCCTTCACTCCTCATGGTTCATCCATGATGCCAAAGCCATTAATTGTAGATCTTTTAGCTTGGCATTAGGATCCAAAACATTCATGTTTGTGAGGGCCATGTTGTGCAAGTAAAATTCAGCCATTTTGGCCCTATCCTCTAGTGTACTTTGATCACAAAGATCAGTAAACTAATTGTAGTTCTTAAACAGCATGGTGCCCCTTTATGCTAGTGTTTTAATCTAAAATTGCAGCCATTGTTATCTGAGGTAAAGAGCCTAGGATTTAGCTAGAATCTTACACTGGGTGGCCTCCAAGGAGAGGTTGGCCATACATGTTAGATGGTTCTCTCTTTCATGCAGTTGTACCCTTAGCCATGCATTTTCCCTTTCAAGTTGATCTCTTATGTTGGCATGGACAGAAACACCACTATGGTTGAGGGATTTTATCCTTGTAATGAAAAATAATATACTTTGTACATCATCATCATTTTGTAGCATTTGATGAAGTGATCTTGCCACTCTTGGCACTGGGCCTGGAGACGTAACCCACACTCGGTGATCTCCGTCATCAATATCAATGTGTGTGTGTTCTTTGATTTTATGGTCATCATTAAGTTTCCACTTCTTTAAAGTGTACATATGTGGTCGTTTTGCACTCTTTCACCTACAATTTTGCTAACATCATAGAAGTAAAAGATCTTGGTTAATTTCAGCAGATGAAGATATATGTATCACTAGTAGAGATATAACCATTATCATTCGAAGAAGTTGTGCATCAATGAGTGTGGGTCGATGCCATGGTAGAGGAATTTGATTCCATAGTCAGAAACGGTGTCTAGACACTAGTCCCAAGGCCATTGGATAAGTGAGTGGTGGGTTTGAGATAGATATACAAGGTGAAGCAGGTAGCAGATAGAAGAATGGAGAAACACAAGGCCATATTTGTGCCCAAGGGTTTCTTGTATGTCGAGGGAATTGAGTACGAGGAGACCTTTTCTCTATTTAAAAGGTATTATTCTATCACATCAATTCTAGCACTTGCAGCGCAGATGGGATGGAAGATCCATGAGAATGGAGTGATTAAGGAGGAGGTGTAAAATGAAAAAACAAAAGGATTTGAGACCTTTGATATCGAGTCGCATGTGTGCAGACTCAAGAGATCATTCTATGGATTGAGAGAGGTGCCCCGTGCTTGGTAGATGAGGATCGATAACTATTTTACCAGTTTGGGCTTCACCAAAATCGAAGAAGATGAAAAACTTTACCATATTGTTGTTGAAGGTAAATTATTGATTATAGTATTATATGTCGATGATTTGATTTTCACCGATGATGGTAAGTTGATCAAACCTTGCAAAGACGATCTTGTAAGAGAATTCAAGATGAAGGACATGGGGCTCATGCATTATTTCCTCGGTTTAGAAGTATGGAAAGTTGATGGGGAACTATTTGTCTCTGAGGGAAAGTATGCTAACAAGATGTTGAAGAAGTTTCACATGGAGAGTAGAAAACCCACGGAGACTCCTCTAGGAGGTAGTTGGAGGAAGGAATATGCCACTTTAGGTGAGGAATTGGAGGCTACTATTTATAGGCATATTCTAGGTTCTCTTATGTATTTGGTGAACACACAACCATACATGTGTTATGAAGTTAACTATCTTAGTCAAGAAATGGTTATACCAACCAAACTGTATTGGAAGGCAGAAAAACATGTGTTGAGATACCTCAAAGGCACTATCCCTTTTGTTCTTTAATACAAAGGAACGGAGGAGTGAGGCTGCAAGGCTTCATAGATGAAGATTGGGTGGGATTTCATGAGATCATGAGAGCATTTTAGGAGGAATTTTCAATTTTGGGTCAGCATAAGTTTCTTAGTACAGTAGGAGGTAGAGATCAATTGCACTCAGCTCGGCAAAAGTAAACTACATGGTCGCTAGTCAAGATGAGAGAGATTATTTTTGGGCTATCTGGTGATACGAGGGATCCTAGTGTGATTCACAATGGCAATTAGATTTGTATCAATCTCTCTACGAATCGAGTGTGTCATGATCGATCCAAGCATATCGACACCGAGTATCACCATCTACGAGATTGTGTGAAGAGGTGGATCATGTTATTTTAACAAAGGCTTTGTCAAGAGGAAAATTCATTTTCCATAGAGGTAGGAATGGGGTATATGATAATCCCTTTCTTGTTGAAGGGGAGTGCTGAAAATGTAGTGAACAATTCCTAATTTAATTTTCCCTTGAATTAAATTAGGAGAAAATCAAAATTCCACATCACTAGTCAACTTGAATGAGTTAATTGAGTTATTATCACTTAGTTAGCTCAATTAATTCGAGTTGTGGGCTTAACTTGAGTTGTGTACAATGATTTCTAAATTTTGGGAGCCTGCGTTGACTTAATTTTAGTTGTAGCAATTTAACTGAGTTAAATTTAATTAAGGTTAGTTAAACTAGTTCCAACTATTAGAGGAACTAGTGGGAAGTCTAATAGTGGGGTGCAGTTTTGATGCTTATCTAGTTAACTAAACCCATGCATGCATGAAATTTGAGTTCGCTAGTTGAGATCAATGTTCAAGGACATGGTACTATCAGCGGTAGAATTTTCCAAATGGTACGGGTGGTGCATGCAGTCAAAGGAAAGCCTAAAGGAATTGACCAATTCTTAATGATTAGTTTACATATTTAATATGGGGTTGATTGCTTAATTTTCCAAATGGTACGGGTGGTGCATGTAGTCAAAGGAAGGCCTAAAGGAATTGACCAATTCTTAATGAGTAGTTTACATAATTAATACGGGGTTGATTCCTCATCAAGCAGTGCAACAAAGTGGTCGAAGATCATTGGAAAACTCTCTACAAATTCTCCGTTACCCGTCATACTTTTCAACTCGCATATCTCTCCCAGATCACCGTCTCAAACATTCATTTATTCATTCCCATAATAATAATGAGTGAATGAATGTTTTAGATGTGATCAGGGGCAGATTGCAGTTGTCGAAGATTATGGGAAAACTCTCTGCAAATTCTCCGTTACCCGTCATACTTTTCAACTCGCATATCTCTCCCAGATCACCGTCTCAAACATTCATTTATTCATTCCCATAATAATAATGAGTGAATGAATGTTTCAGATGTGATCAGGGGCAGATTATAGTTGTTGATCATGAGGCTTCAGATTATGGGAAAACAAAAATTCTCTGCAAGAGTTACCACCCATCCCACTTTTGCCTTTCTTGCTTAGCGGAGTTGCAACGCTCTTTTTATTGCAATATTTCATAGTTTCAGTTGATTCAACACGCACAGTTAACTCAAGCTAACGCTCCTCTTCTTATTGCGATATTTCATATATAGCTGCAGTTGTTGATTCAGCACCCCAGTTAACCCTCCCTCTGCTGCCTGCTATTTGGAGTATAATGGCCCTTTTTCCATCGCCGCTCGGAAATTTTTCTGGCTCCGGCCGCCGGCGATTCCTCCACCCTCCGCCACCCTCCCCGAGCTCCGCTCAGCTCCGCCACCCTCCGCATTAATCCATGATTGACAAATCTCTGACATACATTCCGATTTCCATGGCGTCTCGCTCCTGGGAAGTTATTTCACCATGGAATTTGAATTCCTCGGCCGGGGATTAACTTCAACTTCTCGGGTTAAGGTTCTTCAGAGATTCAAATAGAGAAACCATGTTGCAGGTCCTCTGTCTTGTGTCTTCTTACTGTGGTTTTTGATGCTATGTTCCGGGTTAGAATCCCGCTGCGCTCAGGAGATAACAGCTCCTGCTCCAAGCTTGAATCGGAAAAAGAAGCCCTGTTTTCAGTATTGGGTTCTCTAGTAGGAAGTGATCTTCAGTATTATATTCAGGGATCTTCATGCGATCAATTCGGCGATTTCTGGTTTGTTACAGTATTAAATCTTGATGCCATTTATGATAACTCGCTGAAATGCAGCGAGACCGCCAACATTCATCCTGCACTTTTCAGCCTGGGGCACTTGAAAACTCTCTCATTCTACATGTGCTTCAATTGGTCTCCACAGATAATGCCTTCTTGAGTGTGGAAAAATTTGAGCAACTCTATCCAGAGCCTCACATTTTGCAGTAATGAGGCTGTGGTTGGAGAGCTCCCATCTGAGCTATGTGAGCTGGGAAACTTAGAAAATCTGGTTGTGAAAGAAAATAACATGAAGGGTCCATTGCCAGAGGAGCTGGGGAGATTGTATAAAACTGAAAAAGCTCCTTGTCAATCGAAATCAGTTCTGTGGCCAAATTCCAACTTCGATTGGCAACTTGGAGAATCTGCTAATCCTGGACCTGAGTTTCAATAAGTTGAATGGTACTTTGCCTTCTGAAATTGGGGGCTTAAAATCTCTCATGAAGATGGATTTGAGCGATAATTTTATTTAAACCAAGGTTTATTCTCTACTAATTAGGATTTCAAAATGTCGGCAACCAAGAAAGCTGTTGACAGGCTTCTTATGGAATGTGTTGATAAAACCGCATTCCACTCTGTTCACTTGATCTGACCAACAAAGGGTGCATATAAAGATCAAGAACTGCAGAGGCGGTTGTATCTAGTACCAAAGCTCTTTTAGTAAATATAAAACCCTAAAATGTTTTTTCAGTTCTTATTCCTAAGAAGCTCACAACAGCACAGTGATAAAGATTACAAACATCTTAAATAGAGAATGATTCATGAACACTTCCTACATGTCGGGTGTGAATAAACCGAGGAAATGATATACAATTAGCTCATTAAATGGTTGATCCATTCTTGATACATTTTCTTCTCCATTTTTACGCATTTAATATGATAAATTCATTGCATTCTGATTAGAAGGCCTGGTAGTTCTTAGTAAGGGATGGTACCAGACTCTAAGAGTGCCTAGGGTTAAAAAAATGCCAGTGAATGCTTTTTAACATTGAATGGTCTTCATTCATCCAAGGTGAGCACGTGGATGGCATCATTTTTTTGTATCTTCAATCTATACCGTTATTGATGCAGGAGGATACTTAGCAGAATTCAACGATAAGTTGCTCCAAAGGAGCAGTTTGGAAGTCATTGGGGGAACTCAGAAAATTTTCCAAGTACCAAAATTTATGTGTGCACTCTGATCTGCACTAATAGGCCAGATGAGCTACATCAAAGATCGTAAAATCTCAGTCAACTGGAATCCAGTTGAATGCCTACTCGGGTCTGTGCTAACATATGAGACACCTAACGGTTGATGACAATTTTGCTGGAAACACAAAGCTAATCAGCAGATGGAAGGAATTTGTTATATCAAATCAGAGAGGCAGATGGAGGTTCATGACTACCATGATAGCCAACATAAGTGGAAAAGGATGAACAGGAACAATTGGAGATTGAAGAACATATGAAGGATGGAAAATCAGATTCCGGAAATGGCCGAAACTGTGGCCTGGAGAGTCCAATCTTCAGAGATACGATTAGCTGTCTGAGAGAAGGAAAGGATGGTGATAGAATAGCTACAGAGTATAGACAGCTGAGAGAGGCTATGGGGACCAGAGAAGTAGAGAGTAGACAGTGAGGTCTGAGAGAGATTGATGAAACATCTTTCTATGTTGCAAAGATTCTGTAGAGCTTTCTGCAGTGCGAGTTAATATAGTGATTGAATCCAGAGTTGAATACTATTCCTCTGAAGTTTATTGTATTCACAAATCTTCTGAAATTAACACAAAGACAGAATTTTGCTCCCAGTTTGTGTATAGAGGCATTTTTTGCACTTTTATTCTCATAAATTTTGAAGAAGGTTTTTGCTGTGTAACTCTGTATGGTTCAGTGACTGATATTTGTGGCATTTGGAGTTCAGTTTCTCCCCAACTCATTAAGACAACTAATGAAAACTACACTAAGATGAAAAGCTGAAATTAGAGATCTCTAATCAGAGCATATATGTGTACAATACTCTTAAATTCAACCAACGCATTAAAACCACTTCACTTATATGTCCAAGCAATCATCAGACACGCAGTAGAAACTTACCCTTTGTTGCATGTAGACTGGATGGAAACCGGATTAGAATGTTACAGGAGCAAAACTTAGCAATATTACATCATTTTTTAATAACAGAGCACACAGAAGTTTCATGGCAATCTTAAAAGTTGTATCTTATAGTGCCTCTGATGGGTCACATATGAACCATACAGATCTGCAGATGATGGATATTAACCATCGATATTCCAGTAATCATACATACATTTTGATTACTTTGCACTTCTCTTGCTGCTGTAGTTAAGGAATAATATCCATAAGGATAGCAACATTCTACTAATTGGTTTCATAGCTGAAATATGTAGCCAGTGAAAACATATTCAATGGATTGTTCATGTCTGCAATGGTAATATATTGCAGGAAGCAACAGGAGCACTTACCTGAACCTCGTTTTGAGTTCCAGTTTGAACTTTGACATGTTGCCTCAAGGTGTTATGCTTGAGACTAGAACCTATTGAGAAAACTATTTTCTGCTTTTTTAATAAATATAGATGAGCTCAGAGAATGAATTATAGTAGCTAACCTCAACACGCTTTCAAGAGGTCCACAACAGACAGTGAACACTGTCCTGCAGACCTAAATAGTCATATCAATTCGAATTTTACTTTCAGCACTCTACAACAGCACAAGCTGCTCCATTTTGTACATAAGGTAAATCAGGCCCTCGCTGCCATTCCTGCAATTTGGTATCATAAATGAGAACCAACCCCTCTTTCAATCCTCGTGCATTCCTCCCACTCCTCCTCAACAGATCATCAATAGACCCTCCAACTTGAATAATATAAACCAAACTCCCCATGGTAACATAGCTGAATTTCAATACATTGTCCATCCTTAGAGGAGATGGAATGGGAGGCTGCTTAATCCTAGTCCAAGAATCAGTATCTGTAACATATTTCCAGAATGATAACTCGACTGCATGACTCGACAACATATAGATACAGGATCCAACCACTATATAAGCAATCACACAACCCCCCATAGGCAACGCCTTGGTCTTAAGCCAATTATTCGTCTTTGGGTCGAAAGAATCCATAGAATTCACATAAGCATAAGGGTGTATAGAGAGTCCATTCATATTGCCAAACTTAAACCCACCAATAACATAGAAGATGCCATTAACAAGTTTATGAAAATCCAGAAGCAAGTTTATGAACATTTTCTTCTATGATTGTCCTTGAAGCAAGTTTATGCATATAGTGATAGCAATTTAATGAGAGCTCTGGCCAGATTTTGTTTGGAGGCAATATATTACCAAACCTAACATGCAAAAGCCTCACGATTTCATATAAATTGGCGCTGCAATTTGTAACATGAACTTGACTTCCCAGATCATGCCGAGGAAGTAGGTAAGAGATCTCATCCTTCAATGTAATAGAAATTCCATTTTTGAACAGTATAGCAGATGATTGTACAGGCTGCATAATGTAGAATTGTAAGCAGTACAGGTGACAACATAAATGAGCTATGTTCAGCTATCACATAAAAGAAAAGTTCTTGGACCTCAGTAATTTTGACATATACAAAGATCCTCGTGTCTTTCATAAACATTTATCATTTATCACCCAAAGATAGCTGCAGAGTCTACCCTAGATTGGTGGAGTGCTATTACTCTACCCTTTGTCTCCAATAGATATACCAAAGGTACCTAGTCTCAGGGCCATCATATCTTGTCTTGTATTGTATTTATTGTAAAAGGAGTTTCTACCCTCGAAGTGGATTGTATGCATTGACTTCTTATAAGATGAGGCCTGGTGCAGTTCCTAGGTGACTTTGGCATACCAGATTTTGGCATCTAAGTCAAAGAAACTCTAGGAGGGCCTTGGTTCACTGGTGTGGTTGACAATATTGAACCATCCACCGAGCTCCATTCTTTCTGTGGTCTGCCCCATTCTAATGACATGTCAAAAGGAATGAGGCCAGGTGCCTTCCTTTTCAATTTTAATGTCTTCCTTTTCAATTAGTAATGCATAAAGAAAACCAGGACAACAGACAAAGTAGAAAGATTGAAGACTTCTGGTATTAGGTTTGAACTGTTTGAGAGCAAGTGAAAGTTATGACTTCTAAAGAAACTTTTAATTGAGTCCAAAAGCTGGGAATTAAGTTGAGGGAGGATTATCTGCCAATCAACACTTGGGGCATTGATTATTTCTTGATTGAACTAGGGGGGAGTAATGGTGTCCTCATGATTTAGTCACCTTTCCAATGGCCACAATGGGATTTGAAATTGTTAGAATTTGAAAGAAACAATTGTGATTCATCAGTTTCTTGCCTGTACTAGGGATTCATTGGCCTTGGATGTTATGAAAGCTTCCCCAGGATAACCCAGCTCGGCCCTCTTATCCCAGTCCCTTATGTTGAAGACATTCTCTGGGTCTGCATTGGTACCTTAACAATCGAGATACCAGTACTAAGTTCTCACATTACAGATATGAATGCAAATCAGCAAAAGTTTGCAGGTGAGCAAACGATTGGACCGTTGCTCTCCGAGTGTGGGATAAAACATTTGGACTTTTGCGTGTTTCCCCTGCTAGTATTGACATTGCTAATCTCTACAATCAATCCACTACTCTACTTGATACAAATTTTTCAAGAGAGCAGTCTATATCTGGATAAGAGTCTCAAATGGGAGTCAGTTTTTATTCATAATTTTATTGTAGTAAAAAGAGAGGCAAGCATATGCTATTCTTGGCATTTTCTTTTATGCCTGTCTATGATTTGTTCATAATCTTATCCCCCAATAAAGGGCTACATAGATAACGTTTGCATTTTAATTTTGTGAATTTGTTTGGCTAGTTTCATTGATAATTTTACTCCCTGGTAAGAGAGTACATGGCATCTTTTCCTTGGATTCTGTGATTGAGGTAGTAAATTTTTGTCCCTCGCTATATTTCTTTTTAATTTGTTTTTGAGGTGTTTTGCATTCTATATTTGTGATTTGGTTAGTTGGGAATTTTCTTAAAAATTAATTGAGTTTTAAAATTATGTATTTTTCCCTTTTTGAGCTTTCTGATTTGGTTGGTTTTTGTTTTCAAATTCATTCCATATTTGTTCACGGTTTATTGCATAAAAGCCTAAAAATAGAGTATAATGGTGAACATGGCTCTTTTTTCTTTTTGGCTTATTTTATTAGCGAGTTTTGCAATATAAATATGCATGCCATTGATATTTGGCCATTATATTGTTCAAGGTCCCTGAAGGACTAAGTTAACATGTAGAGCCAACAAGGAAAGCACAGGCTAACTGGTATGCCTATCATCTTTTTACAAATGACAGATTAATTTTACAAATGATTTTTTTTTCAGACTTGCAAAATAATTTAAACTCTGCTTTTATATTTTCATGGAGCACACTTTGAGAAAATAGACCTGGCTTTATTCTTGCACATCCAAGAGAGTCTTTTTGTATTGTGGGTCATTATGACCAACAATATCCAAGGCTTTAGGGTCCAAATTCCAGAAATATATATTACTCCTAGTTTCTTCCAAGGGGCACATTAGGGGAAATATATTCTGAAAGGTACTTCTTCTTCCCATATATATATATATAGTCTAATAATTTCCATGTTTCAGCAGCCTGAGAATTTGTGATATCATGGGTTTGTTTTCCATTTAACAGAAGCATGAAGTGTTTTGTTCTGTGCAACAACTGGAAACGTTCCCAGAAATGATACTAATTAGATTCATAGAATTGGTGGAGAGGACAATCGAGATACCAGTACTAAGTTTTCATATTACAGATATGATTGCAAACCAGCGAAAGTTCACAGGTGAGCAAACCATTGGATCGTTGCTCTCTGAGTGTGGGGTAAAATGTTTGGACTTTTGGGTGTTTCCCCTGCTAGTATTGACAATGCTAATCTCTACAATCAGTCCACTACTCTACTAGATACAAATTTTTCAAGAGAGCAGTCTATGTCTGGATAAGAGGCTTTGAAAGATATCAAACAAGGCCTACACCAAGAGAAGGAAAGTCTGGAAAACTTTGAAAAATATGTGACAAAAATGATTAATGAGTGCACCATTTCTTCAAATGTTTTCTGAGAAGGAAGCAATTTCAGAAAATGGTGGCAAGAATATAAGCAAATGAAACCAGTTGAATGGAAATTAAGCTCTTCATCGTATGAGATAATGGAAACAACTTTTTGGAAGAGTCCAATGTACAAACTTTGCAAATGTATTTTTATTTAGATTTTACAGATGGGGGATTTCATGTGACAGTGAGTTGAGATGAGTGAATAAATTCTGTAGGTAAACCATAGAAATGTATTTTTAATTAGATTTTACAAATGGGGGATTTCATGACACTACGAATTCTAATTCACATGTACTTAATAGATATAAAGCTCGAACAGATCTATGGTGGTGACAAATGTTTATGAAAAACATGAAGATCTTCGTATATGAAGTTAAAGCAATTTTCTTTTAGGAAATAGTTGAACACGGTACCTTTGTGTTATCACTGTCACATGTACTACTTACAATTCAACACTATGTAACCTGTACAATCATCAATTATCCTGTTCTGTTACATTAGAAGATGAGATCTCTTACCTACTTCCCTTGTAAGGTTCAGGAAGTCATGTTCTTGTTACAAATTGCAGGGTCAATTTATATGAAATTGTGAGGCTTTTGCATGTGCTATTTAGTAATGTATTGCCCCAAACAGAATCTTACAAGAGCTCTTATTAAATTGCTAAGACTATATACAAGGAAAATCAGAGAATGAATCCCTAATATCATACACAACGAGTGCCTCTCTGGCCCAAAAACGTTCAGATTATCTACCTACCTACTTGAATTCTATGATCTAGATACTTGCACTCACTTAAATAAGGTGACTGTACTTCAATAAAACCCTGCTTTGAAAAAAAGGATGCAGTGATGCAACATCATTTGAGTTCTGGAAAGAGTTGAAGTCTGCTTTAGTAGTGTCCACAGGAATGCCCTTATTGTCAGTGAACAAGTTTATGGGGCAAAAACTGTCTAACAAATTGAACTAAAAATTATCCATGGTCATTCAAACAACTTCAATTCTATGATCTGGATACTTGTACCATCTTAAACAAAGTGGCCATACTCCAATGAGACCTTGCTAAAACAAATTGATGTAATCTAAGAAAAAAAGTCCTTTAGATAAACTTACAAACCTTTTATCCAAGGAATACAATGTTTCAATTATTGTTGTTCACCTCAGATTTTTGCAGTTCTATACACTCAGAGAAAATGCACTTTGCCCGGATGGGTTATGGCCATAGGGAACTTGAGTCTTGACATCCCCCAACTCAGTTTCTCAGAATTCCAAGTTGCCTGATTCTCCCCCAACTCTGTTTCAATGACATGGCCAATTTGGAATTTAAAGCAATGGTCAATTCCCGTTTTACAGTAGGGTTAGGGTTTACTGTTATAGACTGACAATCTCTTAAAATATAGTTGATTCTTCACATTTATATCAAACACTGTCCTCACTTTTCCACCCAAATGCCATGGCCAGTTTGTAATTTAAAGCCATGGTCAATTCATATATTAGCAAGTCTTTTCCTGAAAAAATATGCGAAATAAGGTCAGACAGGTAACATGTACTCGCAATAACTGAGTCAAGTCATCACCAAATCACTGATTGGGTCAAATATTACTTAGAGAAACACAAAAAGATGAAACAGATTTTGTATCCCCGAACTTCTTTTATATATTTCTTAATATAACGAACAATAACAAAAAGGAACACACGTATTCTGATGTAGCATACACATAAAATTATATATCCGTCCTCCAAAATAAGGGCTGTCTGTTTTTTCTTTATGGCTATTGAGCCATTAGAGTGCCTACATATAGTAATAATAGTAGTACAGAAACATATTCAACATCACATCTCTTTATGCCTGGGCTTACAAAACTAGTTGGAGAAGATGGGTGGCTTGCTGCCTTTGATGATTCGGAGCTGCAAGAACTGACACCATGAGGAATTATTATACCAGAGCCTTCAGAGCAAAGCCCCGGGCTATTATTCCTTAACTACAGCAGCAAGAGAAGTGCAAAGTAATCAAAATGTATGTATGATTACTGGAATATCGATGGTTAATATCCATCATCTGCAGATCTGTATGGTTCATATGTGACCCATCAGAGGCACTATAAGATACAACTTTTAAGATTGCCATGAAACTTCTGTGTGCTCTGTTATTAAAAAAATATGTAATATTGCTAAGTTTTGCTCCTGTAACATTCTAATCCGGTTTCCATCCAGTCTACATGCAACAAAGGGTAAGTTTCTATTGCCTGTCGGATGATTGCTTGGACATATAAGTGAAGTGGTTTTAATGCGTTGGTTGAATTTAAGAGTATTGTACACATATATGCTCTGATTAGAGATCTCTAATTTCAGCTTTTCATCTTAGTGTAGTTTTCATTAGTTTCTTTCTTAATGAGTTGGGGAGAAACCGAACTCCAAATGCCACAAATATCAGTCACTGAACCATACAGAGTTACACAGCAAAAACCTTCTTCAAAATTTATGAGAATAAAAGTGCAAACAATGCCTCTATACACAAACTGGGAGAAAAATTCTGTCTTTGTGTTAATTTCAGAAGATTTGTGAATACAATAAACTTCACAGGAATAGTATTCAACTCTGGATTCAATCACTATTAACTCGCACTGCAGAAAGCTCTACAGAATCTTTGCAACATAGAAAGATGTTTCATCAATCTCTCTCAGACCTCATTGTCTACTCTCCACTTCTCTGGTCCCCATAGCCTCTCTCAGCTGTCTACAGTCTACAGCTATTCTATCACCATCCTTTTCTTCTCTCAGACAGCTAATCGTATCTCCGAAGATTGGACTCTCAGACAGCTAATCGTATCTCCGAAGATTGGACTCTCTAGGCCACAGTTTCGGCCATTTCCGGAATCTGATTTTCCATCCTTCATATGTTCTTCAATCTCCAATTGTTCCTGTTCATCCTTTTCCACTTATGTTGGCTATCATGGTAGTCATGAACCTCCATCTGCCTCTCTGATTTGATATAACAAATTCCTTCCATCTGCTGATTAGCTTTGTGTTTCCAGCAAAATTGTCATCAACCGTTAGGTGTCTCATATGTTAGCACAGACCCAAGTAGGCATTCAACTGGATTCCAGTTGACTGAGATTTTACGATCTTTGACGTAGCTCATCTGGCCTATTAGTGTAGATCAGAGTGCACACATAAATTTTGGTACTTGGAAAATTTTCTGATTTCCCCCAATGACATCCAAACTGCTCCTTTGGAGCAACTTATCGTTGAATTCTGCTAAATATCCTCCTGCATCAATAACGGTATAGATTGAAGATACAAAAAAATGATGCCATCCACGTGCTCACCTTGGATGAATGAAGACCATTCAATGTTAAAAAGAATTCACTGGCATTTTTTTAACCCTAGGCACTCTTAGAGTCTGGTACCATCCCTTACTAAGAACTACCAGGCCTTCTAATCACAATGCAATGAATTTATCATATTAAATGCATAAAACTGGAGAAGAAAATGTATCAAGAATGGATCAACCATTTAATGAGCTAATTGTATATCATTTCCTCGGTTTATTCACACCCGACATGCAGGAAGTGTTCATGAATCATTCTCTATTTAAGATGTTTGTAATCTTTATCACTGTGTTGTTGTGAGCTTCTTAGGAATAAGAACTGAAAAAACATTTTAGGGTTTTATATTTACTAAAAGAGCTTTGGTACTAGATACAACCGCCTTTGCAGTTCTTGGTCTTCATCTGCACCCTTTGTTGGTCAGATCAAGTGAACAGAGTGGAATGCGGTTTTATCAACACATTCCATAAGAAGCCTGTCAACAGCTTTCTTGGTTGCCGACATTTTGAAATCCTAATTAGTAGAGAATAAACCTTGGTTTAAATAAAATTATCACTCAAATCCATCTTCATGAGAGATTTTAAGCCCCCAATTTCAGAAGGCAAAGTACCATTCAACTTATTGAAACTCAGGTCCAGGATTAGCAGATTCTCCAAGTTGCCAATCGAAGTTGGAATTTGGCCACATAACTGATTTCGATTGACAAGGAGCTTTTTCAGTTTTATACAATCTCCCCAGCTCCTCTGGCAATGGACCCTTCATGTTATTTTCTTTCACAACCAGATTTTCTAAGTTTCCCAGCTCACATAGCTCAGACGGGAGCTCTCCAACCACAGCTTCATTGCTGCAAAATGTGAGGCTCTGGATAGAGTTGCTCAAATTTTTCCACACTCAAGAAGGCATTATCTGTGGAGACCAATTGAAGCACATGTAGAATGAGAGAGTTTTCAAGTGCCCCAGGCTGAAAAGTGCAGGATGAATGTTGGCGGTCTCGCTGCATTTCAGCGAGTTATCATAAATGGCGTCAAGATTTAATACTGTAACGAACCAGAAATCGCCGAATTGATCGCATGAAGATCACTGAATATAATACTGAAGATCACTTCCTACTAGAGAACCCAATACTGAAAACAGGGCTTCTTTTTCTGATTCAAGCTTGGAGCAGGAGCTGTTATCTCCTGAGCGCAGCGGGATTCTAACCCGGAACATAGCATCAAAAACCACAGTAAGAAGACACAAGACAGAGGACCTGCAACATGGTTTCTCTATTTGAATCTCTGAAGAACCTTAACCCGAGAAGTTGAAGTTAATCCCCGGCCGAGGAATTCAAATTCCAAGGTGAAATAACTTCCCGGGAGCGAGACGCCATGGAAATCGGAATGTATGTCAGAGATTTGTCAGTCAGGGATTAATGCGGAGGGTGGCGGAGCTGAGTGGAGCTCGGGGAGGGTGGCGGAGGGTGGAGGAATCGCCAGCGGCCGGAGCCAGAAAAATTTCCGAGCAGCGACGGAAAAAGGGCCATTCTACCGCCTAGGTAGACTACTCCATTTTACTTATTTGAGATAATGTCATGAATGCACTATGAAGACTAAATGAACTCCAGTCGAGAGAAATTCAAACTTATGCTGATGTGGAACTACGTGCTGTGGATGGAATTAAGCTTCTATTCGGAGCATGCTTTGAATTACTTTGGAGCACATTTTGAATGAATTAATTTCATGCATGCATATTCGAATTCCAATTGATGCTTTCGAACCACTTCCATGCATGCACCTCATACTTTGGAATTACTTCCATGGAATTACTTAAATTTAAAATGTATATATTTTATTAATGTAAAGTATATTCTAATCAAAAACATTAAATTTTAAAATTTATATGAAAAATAATCTTAAATATTAAGACAATTTATTAGCCTAAAACCTT
>APFE030881331.1:0-12321 GCA_000404065.3 Pinus taeda | reverse complement strand
CATGGAATCGGATATGAAGAAGAAGAAGTGAGAGCGGTTCTGAGGTAGAAATTGATCATCCAAGTGAAAATCCAAGCACATTTGTTAAGTGCAGAAAGATAGATATCCATGAGACCAAGAAGAGGGAAAAGTGATATGCAATCCAAATGAATAAAGAAAGGGGCATGGCAATGTGCCCTGTAATGCTTGTAGATGGAGTAAACACTATTGAGAACCCACTATTCGAAGTTGGGGGTCGAGGACCCTGGATCAAATGATCTCAAGCTTTTTAACAATGATGGTTCCCAGCTTCAGAAATGTATAAGAGGATGCCCGAATCTAAGGAACCTGATGAAAATGTTCGTCTTTATGATGAAGCTAACAAACACAGATGCAAGTGCACCCCTTGTAATTAAGGTTTTTTCATTCTTATTAGACAGACCAGAACATAACAGAACATGTGGTTAAATTTATGGAGGAGACAAATGAATGAACAAGAGGGGTTAACTGATACATACATTATAAATAGTTCTTAATTAAATTAATTAAGAAATATGCTAATTAATTAGCGCTAATTTAATGGGAGAACGGCAAAGTCATTCCTAACGCAGGTGAATCATACTTAGATAGTTGGGTTAAAAGAAAAGGAGAAAGAGGATTTATCAGTAAAGGAGAAAGAGGATGAGGGATTGGATAGCAATGAGAATATTTACCCGCCAAGGAATTCTAAGAGCAGCTGGCAGTGTGCAGAGCGGGACTACTCATTTATGTTGGCCACAGATTCGACTCTAACCCCGGTGGTTCGGTTCTGGGATTTGTTTGTTGGCTACATGCCCGGCCTCGTTCATCTTCAAGAAGTGCACAAACATGAAGCACAAAGAAGTGAGAATGACGTTAAGATTGATATTGATCAGTCAATTGGAAATTCAAGCAGATTTAATGAAAAGACAAAGATCCCAGAGACCAAGAAGACAAAATGATATGCAATCCGAGCTAATGAAAAAGGGCATGGAAATGTGCCTGTAATGCTTGCAGGTGGAGTAAGCACTGCTCAAAACCGAGCATTCGAAGATGGGGTCTAGGATCCTAGATCTCATGACCTCAAGCTTTCCAAGAATGGCTCCCAGCTTCCAATATGCATCAAGAAAAAGCCTGAATTTAAGAAAATTGATGAAGTCAGTCATCAGTCTTTATGATGACGAGGCTAAAAGGGGCATATTTCAAGTCCACACACCTGCAATAAGTTTCTGATTCCTATTAGGCAAAGCAAGACATAGTAGAGCAGAGCAGAACATGCAGTTAAACTTGCAAAGGAAGAAAATTAATGAACCCGAAGGATTAACTGATAAACACAGGGTAAAAAAGGCTTCTTAAATTAATTAAGAAACACGCTGACTAAATTAGGGTTAATCTAATGGAAAATTACCAGCCATTCCTAAGTAAGACGACTTATACTCACATAGTTCGGTTCAAGGTAAAACTTCATTTAATGATGATGCAATATGGTTAATAGAAAATCAAATATGTTAAACATCCCAAATTTGGTTAATAGAATCTGCATTTATTATAACATCCCAGAGATCAGATGAAATGATAACCTTAAGTAATTCCAAGGGATGAACCAAATCCAATTGTCATGCCCTTGTAGTTGTTCCTTCCAAGGAATAATACAAAAACATAGCTGCCTCTTCCTCCTCTCGCGGATAAACCTACATGACTCAATAACACACTATACAGACTCAAACACCATACCACACAGAGACAGCCAATCTCGCAGAGATGTTAAGCCAAACACCACACCACACAGAGACCGCCAACTAGGAAAGACACTGTAGACAGCCAACCCCGCAGACATAGCAGGCCATGGATAAAGGAGGGAGCGAGTGAAATATGTTTGAAAGTCTGTGATACCAATAACCAACGGCTCACCTTATTCAATGTAAAATGAGTCCGCTTTCCAAATCCTAAAGGCACACCCATTTTTTATCCTTGACTTTTTTAAAATACTTTTTATTGGCTTTTTCAATTTAAATTTATTGTTTATTTTTCTTTCTTTTTACAGAATTTTGGCTGGCTTGAAAATATAAACTATATAATTGAATCTAATTTTTTTACGTTTAATTTTTTTGAACACAGCAGACATTATTTAAATATTTTGTCTAGTTATTTTTATTTTTATTTTTTTAGTTGGATTGAGATAAGTAAAATTTCAACTTCTCAATTTTGAAAATGGATAATAAGGTTACTGAACCTCTCGGCTAAATCAATTTTTTTCAATTATATTCTAATTGTAATTGAAATTAATTGAGCATAAAATTTGTAAAATAATTTTTAATAATTCTAGAAGTTATAGAATAAATTATTAGAATCTAATAGAATGAAAATGAACCTGTACTGAAAAAAATGAAAATGAACCTATTGAATTTTAAACATAAATTCACTAAAAATTAATCAAGCTATGCATTTGCATATTCTTCCTTTTATATTTAATAGGTTACAACTCTTGAGCACGAAAGTGATTAGTTGTATGTATGATAATGA
Organism: Pinus taeda; assembly: GCA_000404065.3. NCBI lineage: Eukaryota > Viridiplantae > Streptophyta > Pinopsida > Pinales > Pinaceae > Pinus > Pinus taeda. Next base: position 9,801 of record APFE030881331.1, on the reverse strand, counting down.
TGTTTTTTATTTTATTATGTTTTTTCTTTTTTTCCTTGATGTTCTCATTTTCTAGAATCTGACAATGTAATAAGATTTCATAGTTGACTAGAACAATTTCTTATGCTTTTTAAATATGTAATTAACAATTTTTTTATGCATATGTAATTATTTGTTCTATAATGGGGCATTTTAGATATGTAATTTTATGTTCCATAATTGTGTGATGAGGGTTTGGAAGGATTACCCATTTGAAGCATGTCTATAATCAATTTGAATAAGAAAATGATTGAATTGCAAAAAAAGAAAAAAGCAAGAAAGTTGGCGATCCCATAAACTGTTTTATTTTTAGTCTTTGTGAACATTAAAATACCATTCATTCATTTAATCAAGAAGCTTTAAAACTCTTTTTATAATGTTTCATAATGTAAATATTGTTTTACTGATTTTTTTTCAAGAAATAAAAAATAGTCTATCTAAACATTAAATATCATTCTATTCATTCATTCAAAAAGCTTTAAGCTCTTCTTATATTGTAAATGTTGGTTTATGTGTTCTTTTTTCAAGGCATAGGTTGTGTTATGTATTTTTTTACCAAAAATTAAAAAAAGCTAGAGCAAAGTAATAAATTTTGGAATAACCAACCAAATTTAATACGGACCTACTAACATAAGATTAGAGATATTCAATTTCTTCCAGTGTAAAGTTTTTCTGTGAGACATTATTTAAATATTTTTTTTATAATTTTTTTTTAGAATTTTCATAATTTTTATTTTGGCTGACAGAGCAAAATTTCAATTCAATTTTGATAACAGAAAGACTAAGCGGGAAAATAAGACTCTGCTCAATAAACAGAACAGTTCCCCACTCTAATCCAGTGCATAGAAACTAACTAAGGCAGGAACGCTCAAGCTAGAGCTAATAAAAGTCTGGTATTCTATTGCAAGGAGACAGACATGCTAAATTATCCTATTGGAAGGAGACAGACATTCAGTAGTCACCAGCCGTGTAAAAGAGATAATTAATAAAACCCTCGGATATATTTGGCTAATTACTAAACTCGGGGATGACCACCCCATTTCTTGGTATCTTCAAATACTGCTTACCCCGGATGATAGCACTCCCTGGGGAAGGGGGAGGCTTCCCATTAACAAGTATAGGGGTTGGGGTCACGAGGGAGAACTCCCTTTCACTAACAAAGGGCAAGGAAATGAATGCCCGAAGGAGAGATAACTCCCTTTTATTAACCCTTTAACGAACGCCGAGGGAAGAAGTGCCTGAAGGAGAGCTCTCTTTCACCTTAACGAGCGAGGGCCGAGGAATAAGTGCCAGAGGGGAAGAGATAAGGCCAGCAAAGTATATAATAAGACCTGGTGCACCTTACATTACGAAAGAAGTGTCTCTTTTATTCGAGTAATGTCCTATCTCATTTCGGTAACTAGGGGATAGAATAAGTCCAATAACTGCGTCTTGGCAGAGTTACTAAGAAGTACATAACTCTAAATGGATTGGCGAATGAAGACCTTCACTATATATTGTGTTTGAGGGAAGAGGATAGCATAGGCTATAACGAAAATAGTATCTAGGAAAATCTTTTCAAAGCCCGCACTGTATCAAATTTGAGGGGAGAAAATAGAATATAACATCGGATATGATTCATTTTTGCTGGCGAGCGGTGGCAGAGAAAGAAATAGATGGCTTTGGGGCCCTCGGAATGAAGGGAGTTTGGTTCTCGTTCGCCTCTGCGTGCGTGAATCAAACACAAATCAATTCAAAACAAGAAGGCTCTGCTGAAACAGAGTATTCAAGATAAGCAACCCGGTGAGACTCTGAAACGATTCTATGCTATGTTCCTTGTGGCTGAAATTAAACATGAATTCTGATATGTGATAAACTTCAATATTGATGAAACTTACTTAAACTGCAACATCAATTATTTTGATTAAACTTTTATTTGTTGAGATTTATATTTAAGAAAAGATTTTGAGAAGGATTCTACATCATTATGGTGAACTTTCAATTGAAAAGACAGAGCGAGAAGAGAAAGTGGAGTTATTTTGATCTTACATAGATGGTATGACAAGCATGGGAACCTACCTCATGGATGAGGTGGATCATCACCAAAGAAGATGCATCCCCATATCGTCCTCCGCTAAAATTATAGTGACCTATCACATTCTTGATGAGGCCTTGCTTTGCCCATTGAGATGGAAGACTCGCCGAACCACCGCCAAGACCCAAAACACCATCAGGGCGTGCAGGGGGCTTTTCTGAAGATCCCCGCTGGTCATATGCTATTATGCACACCTGTCGGAGAAAACATTTTTGAACATGACTCACACTGATCACCTCTATTTATTTTTATGCCCATCACGACCAGTAATGTCTTCTCACCTGAAACGCTTTTCCATTTTCTTTTCCTACATCCCCATAACCAGGAAGGTCCATCAGGCCTTATTAAAATATGTAGTGACGTTTTCTAGATAACTAAGAATATCTATTATCATATTCCATAATTTAGTAATTTTCACAGTTTTAAAAGTTGTTTGAAAGAAATGAATTCGATTTAACACACAAGTTAATTAAAAGTAACGTATACCCTAAAACAGAATTTGCTGTCACAGTGTCAACCGAGTTTTAGTGGTTAGGCAGCCGTTAACAACATCTCTAACAAGGACGCCCATAAAAGAGCTATGATCCGCATACTCAACATAATAGTCACACTGCTGAGAAGCTCCTTTGTGGTTCTGATCGTGGACATTCCCTGCTGCACAGCAGCAGGCGGAAGATCCATGTCTGGCATCAAGCAATCTTTCTTTGGCTTGTAGAAGGGATGTGGTCCCTGCATAAGACATAACTTTCTGATGTTGTCTCAAACTGCAAAATCTAAGAAATAATAAGTTTCCACTGATAACCAAAATAGCTGCGAATACAGAGATTCAAATACATCCATTACAGTAAGTGCCTAAGACATATCCAAGAGAAAAATGCAGAAAGACAATTAACAGAAATACAACAAATGCGGCCCATGATGCAGACGATAACAAGTAGAAAACAACTTTGATATATATTAATTGGGTCCTGTCAAGCACCATGAATTCTACCTCAAATTCCATCAAAATCTAGAAACCCAGTATGCTAATTGCCAGATTGGAATGCATGCATAAACAAGAATTGATAAGATGCAACCAATGTATGGGCTACTAACCCAAAATGCACACTCAACTCTGAGATTCGGCGGGCTTATTTAAAAATCAGGGTTTCAAAATTTCAGGGTAATAAATTTGGGCAAGTGTGATGGGCCTGATACCAGCTCAAAATGCAAAATCAACTTTGAGACTCAGAAAGCTCATAAATTCGCTTATTAAAAAAAATTGGGAACATGAAATCAAAAAATAGGGGAACACAAATTCGCTAAAATATTGGTCATTGTCTGCAAGTGGGATAGAATTTCTTTCAACCCAAAATGCAGAGTCAACTGCTAGACGTAGGAGACTAACTTGGCTTATTAAAAAGATTAGGGAATATAAAATCAAGGAATAAAACAGAATTCAGCAAAGTAGTGGCCATTTTCCGCAACTGGGAGAGGACTGCTGCATAAACTATGTATTATATAAATTCTCTGCAATCTACTCAAATTACTTGAATGAAATAAGCAATGCCTAGACGGGCCTAAACTGCATACCTGGGACTCAAATTACTTGAATGAAATAAGCAATGCCTAGACTGGCCTAAACTGCATACTTGGGACTCTCCTGTTTATTAGGTTCCTTACTTTCGATGGCATCACCATGTTGTGTGTCTATTAGGTTCCTTATTTTTCAATGGCCTCGCCAGTTTGCGTGTCTATTACTTTCAATGGCCTCACCAAGTTGTGTGTCTATTGATTCTTCTGGGCCATCCTCAGTTTTTTCGGATTCTCAGTGAAGCATATGTTTGATGCAGTTGTTGAAAAGTTCCCAACTTCTTGACTAGAATCCAATCCCATTCCATTGATTACCAGTACTTATTATTATTTATAATTATTAATATCTATTGCATTGGGTTCGGTATGGATTTGTCTTATTTATTTAAAAAGACGTATTAAATAATAAATGATAAGGTCGAAGTATAATTACCTATAGTGGTAGATGGTTTTAAGAAATTTTGTTTTTTAATTATTTTTAACACTAAAATATATTATATTAATAATAATTATATAAATATATATATACTATATATTATATATATATATTAAGAAAAAAATAATAAATTTAGAAATCTTCAATAATTCACACAGATACTTTAACATATTTACACACAATTACAAACAACCAAGAAACTTATTAAAAGTCAAATTTGGTAAATAAGAAAATAATATCATGCATAAATTGATTTTGGGAGATATAGTATTATGTATAAAACTAGTAAGGAGATATTACTACAGGGCAGGAATGAATTTGTATCTATCATAAGGAGATATTACTGCAGGGCAGAATCAATTTGTATCTATCTTGCCACTTATAATATTATACAAAAATTATCCATTATGGGAACATATATAATTACAAATTTTCTAAAAATATTTAGAAATATTTGCAGACAATTAAAACAGAAAGAAGTAAGTAATTAGAATATATTTTTCCTAATTAATTTGGTATATTTATTCCATTTAAAAATTTAATATCTGAATTTATAAAATATGGTGGTTGTTAAATTAATGATTAAAGTAATTTGACTGCCAAGTTTATAAAATACATATTTTATTTTTCTGATTTTGAACCTGTAATTTTTTAGAAAAAACGCATCTTCTTAACTATTAGACTCACTCAAGCTATAACAAACACACTGATTAAATTTATCTTAATAAAATTACTTACTGTAGTGAAAGAAACTAATTTAACATGCAAGATGCAAGAGTTTAACTAAAAATTATTGTCAATTTAAATGAAAAAAATGATTTATATGCCGGAAGTTTAATGAAAAAATAAATCTAATATACACAATATTTAAATTGTTTTAATAAAAACTCAATCATAACAATCTGCGTGTACCTATAAATTTAATATAAGCATGAGTAAAATGGGTTAATAAAAACCGAGATTAAAACACATTTGTGCGTGAGTTGTAACTTGGGGTAGGGTTTGACCAGGTAGTAACATTAGCCAGAATAGAACAGAGCTCACGTCTATGACTGTAGGAGAAATTTAAGAGGTCCAAACCTTCTAATGATTTATCAGTGAAAGAGAAAGAGGAGGGATTGGATAGCAATGAGGTTAATCTAATGTAATTCTAAGAGCAGCTGGCAGTGTGCAGAGCGTGACTACTCATTTCTGTTGGTCACAGATTCGACTCCAAACCCATTGGTTCGGTTCTGTGAATGGTTTGTTGGTCACGTGTGGGGCTACTCTAAACCCATTGAGAGAGTGGTCACGTCCATCTTCAAGAATCGCACGAACTAGGCACAAGAAGAAGAAAGAAGTGAGAATGATGCTAAGATTCAGATCATCACCCAATTGGAAATTCAAGAAGATTTGATAAGAAGACAGAGATGTCAAAAGACAGATTCCAGAGAATGAGATTATCACCCAATTGGAAATTCAAGCAGATTTGATAAAAAGACGGAGATCCCAGAGACCAAGAAGACAGAAATTGATATGCAAATCCAAGTTAATGAAAAAGGGCATGGCAATGTGCCTGGTAATGCTGGCAGGAGGAGTAAGCACTGCTTAGAACCCAGCAGCCGAGGTGGGGGGGCGAGGATACTAGATCTGATGACCTCAAGCTTTCCAAAAATGATTCCCAGCTAGACCTCAAGTTTCTCAAACCAATATGCATCAAGAAAAAGCTTGAATTTAAGGAAATTAATGAAGATGGTAGTCTTTATGGTGACGAGGCTGAAAAGACCATACTACAAGTGCACCCATCTGCAATAAGCTTTTCATTCCTATTAGCCAAAACAAGACAAGTAGAGCAGAACATGCATTTCAACTTACAGAGGAAGCAAATCAATGAATTGGAGAGACTAACTGCTAAACACAGGGTAAACAGGCTTCATAAATTAGTTAAGAAATTAATAAATTAGGGTTAATCTAATGGAAGAAAAACATTCATTCCCAAGGAAGGCCACATAGTTCGGTTAAACGTAAAACTTGATTTAATGATGATGCAATATGCTTAATGGAAAATCAAATATGTTAGACACCCAGAATTTGGGTTAACGAGAAGCTATATTTAGTAAACCTAGTTAAATCACTGAGAGGAAAAGAGCTAGAGCCATCTCTGCATACCCGAAGTTATAGATTGGAATAGGGTTTGAACAGAGATGGAACCATTTAGACATAACTGGAATTGTACATTAAAGCAGGGTTTGAACAATAACAACAACAAATAAAACAAAGTCCAAATGACGATTGCTATAGCAACAACAAATAAAGCAGAGTTAAAATGGCGATTGTTATCTTCATCGCAAGAAAAGAAATTTCAGTACAAAAGGAAAGAAGGTCCATAATAAAGAATTTGCTTCTCATAACAGAGAGGAGAAGAAATAATAGCAACAAATAAAAATAGTTCAAATGTGGTGGTTGCTATCTTCATCACAAGGAAATTTCAATGTAAATGGAAAGAAAGTAGATAATAAAGAAATTGCTTCTCATACCAGAGATCAGATGAAATATACCTGAATGTCAGAAACCTTCAGTAACTCCAAGGGATGAACCAAATCCAATTGCCCTGCCCTTGAAGTTGTTTTCTCCGAGAAATGTTACAAAACGAATTCCCTCTTCCTCCTCTCTCGCATAAACCCACATAACGCAAACACACTGACAAATTCAAACACCATAAAACACAGAGACTCAAACACAGACAAACTCAAACACCATACAACACAAAGACTCAAACACAGACACAGCCAATCTGGCAGACATAGTAAGCCAAACACCATACCGCACAGAGACAGCCAACCTTGCAGACATAATAAGGCCATGGATAGAGGGAGCACACCATACCACACAGAGACATCCTGGCCGTGGATAAAGGAGGGAGGAGGAGAAAATATGTTTGAAATTCTGTGAAATTGAATGAATGTATATATAGACCCTCTTTCAACGGATACTTATGCGAGGCCAAAGGCTTATCTTATGCGATGGAAAATGAGTCCGCTCACCAAGTCCAAAAAGCACCCCCACGTTTTGATTTTTGCTTTTTTCCATACTTTCTATTTTTTTTCTCGATACGTTCTATTTAGATTTATGTTTTTTTCCTTTTTCTGTTGGCTTTTTCAGTTTAGATTTGTGCTTTTTGTCTTTCTTCTTTTATCCTCGATTTCACTTCAATTTTTTTATTTTAATTTGTCCACGGTAAGCATGGTTAAAATGGGTTAATAAAAACTAAATTAAAACACATATGTGCGGGACCTAGAAGTGTTCAAAATTGAATACGTCAGAGTTCTTGGGCGTCTGGCACGTCAGAGAAGTAAGGAGCCATTTTTACACGTCAAAAAAAGTTTAAAATATGATTTTTGTCATTTAAAAAAAAATTGGAATAATATTTTAAACTTTTTAACAAGGGCTGTTAAATTTTCAACTTTTTTTAAATTTCATTTTTTTTAGAATTAAAATTTTAAGAATGTTGAATTTGGGGATTTCCTTCATGTGAAAACTTAAATTTTGAGAAACTTCCATTTCAAAAATAATAGTTTCTTTCTGAGTTGTTTTTTTTAATTGTGCATATGATGCATGCTTTTATTATTTATTATGTCAAAATTACCTTTTCATACCATTACATTTGGCAGTTTCTAAGTTGCTCCCATTTAAAAAACAACAGTTTCTTTTTGAGTTGTTTTTTCTAGTTATGCATATGATCCAAGTTCTTATTAATTATTATTTCACAATTACCCTTTAGTACCATTTCATTTGGTAGTTTCAATTGAGAGCCACTAGATATTAATATGGGTCATGTATTGGGTTGTGCTTGAACGCTGCCCAAAGCAAGGTTTGACAACGATTTAAGCTGGAGAGGAGCATAGATTTATGATTCAGCAAACCCCTGTCAAGCAAGGTTTAAGCAAAATTTATGCTTGGAGAGGAGCCCCTGTCAAGCAAGGTTTAAGCACAATTTATGCTTGGAGATGAGCGCATTCCACAGGCTTCCTAACGTACTGGATTTTCTTTGTTTGCGGATTCCCAATTCCTGGTATGTTTTCATATTCCTAATTTCTGAATGAGTTACTTGTATTATTGTTAGTAAATGTGCTAGTGACTTGGAGGCAAGATACTAGTAATCAGAGAACAAATTTATCTTTTTTCATAATAATTCTAGATGCCACCCCAAATCTGGAAAGTATGTTGTGGAATGCTTGTAGTTTGCTTACTTTATTTTTCTAGAAAACAACAGGTCATCCACAAACATGAGATGTGAAATACCAATTGTTCTTATTACCCCTCATCTCTCAATTAGTCCATTTTCTTTAGCCAACAGAATGCCTCTGCTCAGACCATCAATAACTAAAATAAACAGTAGTGGAGAAAGGAGCAATCTTGTTAGTCCCTTGTAGAGTTTGAAGAAATTAGTCGGTTTCTGGTAGATGAGTATTGACAGTTTTGTTGAGGAAATGCATGTCATAACGTAACTTAGAGTGATCTTTCAATTGCAATACAAAAACAATGTCCCCAGTTACAGTGTCCAGTGTCTGATGCTTCATCAGCTTCACCCTGAAAGACTGTCCTCTGTCCACGCAGCAGTGACTGTACCAAGTAATATGGGGATTGGTTTCTTTCAAAAGCATATAATTTTCAGAGAGAATAATGTACATATGTCGTCTCAGTCATTTCCCTGCTTATTCATCGCAATCTCATTAAAATTGCCGGGTAAAAATAAAGCTGAAGATTTACAGACTTACCCCACTCTCAAGTAATGGCCTGCTTCAGATTAATTATATGAAATAAGGGTTGGCATCTAAATGTCTTTGTGATGAACATGTCTCAGCCAATATGAAAATGAATCATCCTTCTCATTTTAACTGTATCTTCCACTTTCAATTCAATTGATTGACCCCGCCTTCAGATGAGACTTATGTATAAAGGATGGCATTTGAATTGAGAGTTTGTGTGCACTGAATAAAAGACATTCTAGGAGGGAAACATCATTTTCCTTTTAATTATATGGACTATCTCCACTAGGTTCATTCTTAACTACCTCGAATACCAGGAGTATTTTCACTAGTACACTTCCGAGTTCCAACTTCCCACTGCAGTCCCTTCTCGACGTGTACCTTTAGTACTTTCTTGTCTTGAACAACTTTGTTCTTTTTACACTAGCCACTACAATCGGGACAGACATTTTGCATTTTCTATATCATGCTAGGAACTAGTTGCTTGATAGAGACCTTCATACCAGAAATAGTTTGAATTGAATAAAATATTTCAGAAATGTGTAGTTAAAATAAGAAATTGAATCTCCAAAAATCTGCCCAGTGAATTTGAATTAAATTAACTTCACCAAAGATTAAATCACCATATTCCAATTAAGGGATGTCCAAAATATGAGAGCAGAGACAAACTAGTGAATAGTGGAATCCCACAGTGTCCCCGTTGATTAAAAAAGAGTTGGTCCTTGTAACTGGCCATTTACAATTACTATATCGTGCATTTGGCATAATCACTGAATAGAGGTGATTTCAATCTGTTCCATTAAATTGAGATTGTAACAATATAATGAGACGGAATTTAGTTCAAATCATAGTTTGATATATGCCCATTAGTTTATTCATCTCCGTTCACTTAGAAATATTATATAAAATTTTCACGATATATCAATAGAGAGTTACCAGAACAAGAAGACATC
>APFE030881311.1:29797-40925 GCA_000404065.3 Pinus taeda | reverse complement strand
TCCGAGTTGGAGGAATTTCAAATACCGAGAGGCCACACCAAGAACAACTACAATATCCATGCAATTTCCTTTAGTAGAAGTACTCCTAAATAGATCTATAACATTCTTCATTTTCTCTTTCCTTGACTTCCTCCATGATATTGGTTGCCCCACTTTAGCGACACTTCTATTTGAGCTAATGTTACCTGATTCTTCATTTTTATGGGTCGAAAGAAAACACCATCTTAACTACTTTTCCCATTCAAAACTACAGTCTGCTAGATAGCAAGAAGAATAAAGTCAACCTCCTTTTCTCTCAATTCCATACATTCACATTTTCTATTCCTACTCAGATTATCATTGATAGTATGTTTTTCCAGAGAAAAAAACGGTAAGTTTTTATTAATAATGTAATAGAAAAAGTTACACCAGCTTAATCGAATAAAACTCAGCTCAAGACGCCAATCTGGGCTCACCGAGCTTTACACATATAACGCAGCGTTAGAGGACTAACGTGCACAAGGAGAGATAAGAGAAAGAAATAGAAGAGAGAAAAAGAGGAAAGAGAAGGGCAAAATAGGTCCACATCAGGATTTCCTCCCTTTTTTCTTTTCGACTTTACGCCACTCACCAGGAGTGGGTTCGGTCGAAACTATGACTATTTGTGTTTCTGAATTCTGGATGCCAGGTTCTTTGTCTGAATCTGAACTATCAGAGTGGTGCTGCCGTTTGAGGCTTCCAAGACCGGGATCCATGCTTGTCTGAACTTCCTTGTTATATGATGAAGATCCCTTCTGATTTTCCATTTCTTGAGATACCGCAGTCTTCTCTGCTGGGATCTCTTCCTCTACTGCTTCTGATTCTTCGTCCTCTGAATCTGGGGGTGAAAACTGCCAGCCTTTCTTCTGTTTCCCTTTCTATTTCTTTTTATTTTTTTACTGCTGGACATGTGCTTTGTAAATGTCCTGTCTGCCTGCAGATCCTGCATCTGAAGGCTGTGTTTTCATAATCTAGTACCTGTAACCAGTTCTGTTGTTTGTAGATCAGCGTTATATTATCCGGCAATCCTTTACTTAGATCTACTTCCACACAGATACGTGCAAAGGTGTAGATTCTTTCATCGATTCTTTCCAAATCTGTTTTGATATATTTCCCTATGCTGTTTCCAATACCTTCCAGCACATGATCATTCCAGAAATGAAGAGGGAGGTTATATAGTCTGACCCATACTGGCATTTTAGTTATAGTCATTTTATTTGGATCAAAATCTGGGAACCATGGGGTCATAAACAGCCCCGTTGTTCCCCAAAACCATGGCCCCTCCCTGATTACTGTATCTCTGACTTCCTGGGATGAAAATTTGACTATCAAAAACCCCTTTGAACATAGGTGGATGTCACACTCCATGGTCCAACTGGTGAAAATCCAGTGAAACAGATCCAGAGGTTTAGGCCAGAAACTGTTGAAACGGCAGATGAGAGCCTGAGTTTCATAGGAGTTAACGAAATCATCGAGTCCTGAAGAATCTAGATTTAAAGCTGGGGTTTGTTCAGCCTGATCTACTATGTATGGTTTGGGTATGTGGCCACCTTGTTCAGAAGAGGGGCCTAAAACCCTGCTGCCCTGTAAAATATTTTTGTAGGATAAACCTCCCTTTGGTTGGTGCTGGGCTGCTGTTTTTTTCCCCTTATCTCCCCCTGAGGAGCTTGTCTGTCCCTGAGGCAAGACCCCTCCTCTCAGTCTGAAGTTTAATATGATGGTTGATCCTAGACCAATCCCATAACTTCCCAGAGATCTGCAGTCCTGGAGGGACCGCCCACCACTGACAAGGTGTTGAATCTGAGCTGGGTAACCCATTTCTGCCCAGATTTGTTTTTTCAGCTGCACAAGGGATTCTCCTGCATGAACAGATACTAAACGAGTATTCCCCTGAGGGGGTTTTATCAAAATCTGAAAACAGGGATTTGTTACCAGCTCTGGCTGAAAACATTGATGCACTTCATCGAGGAACGGGTCTTTGAAGCACTGTGAAGCCAGATCGCAGCTCCCTCCCCTTTCTGAACCCACAGCTTTCTCTTTCTCAGTTTCCCCTGGGGCTATCAATCGAAACCACATCGGATCAAGATGGTTCATCGGACCTGGAATACTCCGCAAACCGTGGGCGCATGCAGGCATTTCAAGACTATGGAATGTGATCTCTGGTGATTGCATGCCCGGTCTTTCATAAGACAAAGAAAGCGGGGGTCTATGGTTTGTTTTGATGGAGACCCTCTCCATATCGGGACCGGTCCAGGGTCCATAGGGACCATCGGAGGCAACTGAAACCGTGGCCAAGGGATCAGGCCCTCTGCTAAAACCCTGCCATACCTGCAAGGCCAACTGGATCTGAAGGGCAGACTCCCCATTAGACCCGGAGAACACCACCACACTTCCCCAGCAGAAAGAAAAAAAACTCTTGCCATTGAACGGCGATCCTGGGTGTGCTTGACGGCACCTCAACCCTCCATGTGCAGGAGGAGAGCGGCTGGATCCGCGCAACAAAGAGCCGCTGAAAGAGAGTCGCTGCCATGAGGGAATGTAAAGCCCCAGCTCCCATTTTTCGTGGATCCAGACACAAAAACCTTTACCATTCAGCGGATTAGCTTCAACCCCTGAGGAAACATCTTGGAGGAAGGCAACTTTTGACTGAGCCCTATACAGATCACAGATTTTCACGAGATTTGGGGCTATGTCGGCGCATAACAGGTGGTCTGGAGCCCTAGATTCACGATCGAAACCCGCCGCGCCGAACCTCGAGCTAGCCATCGTATCCTCTCCTTCCTGAAAAATCAAGTGACATTGATAGTATGTTGATTGTCTTGTTAGACACAAATTTTCACAAATTTCAAATTTTCTCAAACAATTGGTAGGTACGCTCCATTTTCCTACTATTAGTCAGAGAATCGATCAATGAATTACACCAAAAATTGTGAGCATTTAAACAATCTTGGTGACCACTCATAAATAGTCTGCTTGGGTATTCATTTAAGATCCTTCTCAACCATGGCTTTTTTTAGGTGAAAATAAACCATCCAATAGTGGATCCATCTCCACGACACTCATTTCATATCATGCTACTCATCTTTATTGGAAATAATATACAATAATTTGTACAATCAGGAGAAAATACCCTTGGCATTGTTTGCTAGTATATGATAGACATGTTTGGAAGAGTGAAGGGATAAATTGTAATATAAATACATTGATTGAAACCTATGGCTATCATAACATTGAGAAATTAGTACTAACATGCCTATTTTTAATGCTGCAAGAATTTCTATCCATAGCCAATTTGATTATATCTTGTTGTTGTTCCACTGCATACAATTAGAAGAGAATGGATATCAGATCTCTTCTCTCCATAACCAATTTGAGCATATCTTTTTGTTGTTCCAGTGAAAACATTTAGAAGAGAATGGATATCAGATCTTTCCTACTTACTATAGTGCAATTATATCTAAATTAGTTTTGGTGCATTTTTTTGGAGATGGAAACTCATCCTCCATTTATAAATGTTGAGCACAATTTGAGAAAGGGAAAATGCACTAAAATGAAAATAAATGGAACAATTACAGTGAAATAATAATAATAATAAAATGAAAAATGTGTGAGATTTCAAATCATATAACTTTTCATTTAGAAAAATAAACTCTAAAGCTAGTAGCTTAAGATTTGAAATCTTTAATCAAATAGAAAAGTTGAGTTGCGCTTGTGTACAAATTCATATTGCTCGAATATATTGACAGTGAAAACGAGCTAAATAGAAACCATTCATTAGATCAGACAAGATATTAACAATGTGTGCTAATTCTAGTTACTTTTCTTTGTACGACTATATTGAATTGTTTGTAAATTATTTTTTATTATTAGCTTGTTGTGCGGACCACGTTACAAGGGTGCGACATTAGGATAAATCCATTGAGTTATTTTTTATTAAGTTAAGAATAGGGGCTGCATGATTATATATTTTACATAATACAAATATTATGTCATTATCTGTCAAACATTCTGTTTTTTAAATCAATGCCTATATATTCAATTTCAAGTATATCCATAACACCTATCAATTATTTAAAGGGTGCTAGCTTAATTGAAGATCACTTGCCTTATCAATAAGAGGTTGGTAGTTCGATTCCATTGTGCCCTGACATCAATTAATCAATGATATTTATGTTTATTTTTAATTAAATAATTTCAACAATGAGATATTTTTCTAGATTCATTGATTTATATTGTCTCTAAAAAACAAAAGTGATATTGTATTGTTTTTAAATATAATTTTTTATTGTCTCTAGAGAGACAATAGTTAGGATTAAAGATATATTGTCTCTATAAAGACAATGTCTTTAATCCAAACTATTATCACTCAAGAGACAAAACTGAAGTTGTCTCTTAAGAGACAATAATGTTTATGTTATATATTGTCTTTATAGAGACAATTTTTTAAGACAATAATTTGAGACACTCCCTAAAGACAATATTTAAGACAATACACAAAACTGAAGTTATCTCTTAAGAGACAATAATGCTTGTGTTATATATTGTCTTTATAAAGACAATATTTTAAGACACCAACTTAAAGACAATATTTAAGACAATACACACTTCTTTTTTTTTTGTCTCAAGTTAAGACTATATATATATCTAAAAATTGTCTCAAATATTGTCTTAAACCCCCTTTATATTGTAGTGATTATTGCATCTACTCACACAGATTCCGCTTTAATTATATAAAGATAATGACTGAGGAAACCTTGATTCCAAATGTACCCAAATATTTTATTCTAGGTTTTCTTTTAGAAATATTGGATCTCGATTATCTTCCATAGTGTCATGAAAATCACCCGTACATGTTTTTCATTAAATTCTGAAGAGTTTTTGGATTCGTCTTTGTTTTAATTAATAATGATAGGAGAGATACATATTGAATTGTTCTCACCTATAAATGGTATTTCGTTTCCCTCTCTATGTAGATTAATGATATTTCATTCCTCACTCTATGTAGCAATAGAGATTGACCTTCTTGATTATAAAACCTCGTCCTTTTCCCACAGCTAATTTTGAAAATAATTTTACACACTCCTTACTTATTGATATTTTATTTACGAGGCATCGAATTTTGATCAAAATAGACACAGGATTTATTAATATTTTCATTATGAGGCATCGAATTTGGATCAAAATGGGCATACGAGACAGATTGTGTCAGGTTGTTGGATTAACATGTTTCAACATATGTTTCGGCTTAACTAACTGGGTATCATATCGTAAGAGGAAACTTAATTTCATTTTAGGTAACATAGCATAATAACGAAAAGAAGAGACAAACTTTCATAAAGATGTAACTTTCCACTTATCTATTCATCCATCTCAACAACAGATCATAATAACATACTATTATGAAGATCAAGTTGAAAAAAAACAAAAATAGTTTTTCACTTATCTATTTATAAATAGAGAGCGAGGGAATTCAACTAGGAGAATGACAATCACGTCAAGTTTTCCCCCTCTAGCCTTGTCATTTTATGGGAAACTTTATCGATATTGAACTAACAGGGTCAAAAAATCAGACTTATTAGCATTTCTTCGGGTTTCTACTGGCTACCAACCAACTCAGGGGTTCCCAAACTAGCAGTGGCTTTACTCCCTTAACGAAGACTTGTTCATGGTCACAAGCATACAGATTGATTATCTTCCTTTGGACCTCCTCCAACTAGGAACCAAGTCTTCAAAGTTTTTCTTCCCTCTCCCCTCTTGACAACCTTTCCCTTAAATCAAAGTATTTATCTCTTAGGGAGAGGAATAATTGTCTTGTAGTTGTTTGGTAAAATGAGAATTTTGAGATAAGTTCTTTTCTCAAGAATTCTCCTTCCTATGAATTCCAAGTTTCCTATGAATCGCAAGACTTTCTAAACTTTCTATACCTTTTAGAGTAAATTAAAATAAAATTTAAACACTATAATTTTTAACTAGGCTTTCCATTTAGCCCCTTATTTACCAATTATGTGCAGTAAAAAAAATGTTTAATGATGACTCGATGAGTAACTCTCCTTTTAAATGTGTTCGAGATGTCAGCCAGTAATATTTGCAAAAAATATCCTCCTTTTAATAATTGCAAAAGAAATTAAAAAACACCATTTTTCGCGCAAATCCTTTGATATATACTGCAATAGATAAAAACATTTTCATTTCCTGCAATATCATTATGAAATAATTTCAAATTGGAAAATGATTAAAGAAATACAACAAATAAACTCTTCCACTTTAGTGGTTACCTTCTTATGGATTCAAAATCACTGGTTATTGATCTCAAATAATCTCTCTTTTGCTTTGCAACCAATACAAGCTTCTCTTGTCCTTTGCAACCATCTCTCTTCTGCTGTACAACCAACAAAAACTTATCTTCTACTTTGCAACCAACAAAAACTCCTCTTTTGCTTTGCAACCAACAAAAACTGCCCAGAAAAATAGACATGGTAAAAATGAGGATACTAATATTAATCACATACTGTAAATTGAGTAAAATTGGAAAATTGTAATTTAAAAGAAACACTAAGCACTTGCTTAAATAATCTACATTAGAGAATAATCTCATGGGAAAAACCATGGGTTAAGAATATCATGAGAGCTTCACTATTAGGTTATAACACATATTTCATTAAATATGGAAGTATTGAGTGGATCTAGAATTTAGAACTTTAACTAGATTAAGTTTTTTCAAAATGAGGAATTAGAAAGTCACTTAATTCACTAATTTTAATGTAGATATTCAGCAATTTTGTGTAAAAATAATCATGATAAACTTTATAAAACAAATTTATATAAACTTGCTAAAAAAAATCTTTCACATTTTAATCTTGGATTCCTTACATTATCTATTTTAATATTTTTATGGTTTATAGTAAAAAATAAGTTTGTTAAGGTTATTTTATGAAAATAATGATGCATATGTTACTATTATTAATCAATTTAATTATAATATGATATAGTAAATATCATGTATGTGTTAAGTCATGATTATTACTAAGGCAGTGTTGGCACAATTTAAAAGTCTATCACCTTTCCAACACTAATTATATTATGGTTGAAGATTAAAAAACCCTCAAAGATCATTGAGTTTATCCTCTTATTAGAATTAAATTTCAAAATATTTGTGACACTACCAACCTTTTTGATTGTTTAACTAAACAAAATTATGATGATATTGAAACACTTATTTTAATGCTTTTTTAGCATAACAATAAAATTCGAAATAAATTTTAATAATATATTTTTATTCCTTATTTACCATAGTTGGTCTTAGTGGATGATAATCATCATTATCACCATCATAATTACATACTATTGTAGAAAGTTTGCACCATTTAGTTGAGAATAATTAATATTATTTTATTATTAATGGAGAAAATGGTTACATTGTTGTAACTTTCTCCCTAGTTTAGGATTAGTTCCTATAGTTATGGGGTTTCGGTACAACTTCCTATTTCCTAGTATTGTATTTAATGATGTAATCTTTTGATTGAAGTGAAATAGAGTGAACGAGAGACATCTCTCAAGTTTTGTGAGTGTAGTCTCCAGGTGCAGGCCACACCTGAGAGTTACATCTCTTTCTTTTCAATTCAGTGCATATTTTATCTTGGTATTAGAGCTCAGATTGAGTGAGCCTGATCTTTGTCACCTGTGAGGCTGAAGTGCCTGTAGAACCTAGCTTGCCTGTGTGGCGGAATTTCCTGTATGGCTTGAAGTGCCTGTGTGGCTGTGTGTGTACACGAGAGCTCAGTGCTCGATTGAGCAGGTGGACTGCAGAACACCTGGCTCGGACTCGGAATTTTTTTTTTTCTGAGCAGAAAGGCCGATTGGCGGGGATTTTGTGCTGACAGTCGCACCAGAAGAGGGATTAGTGCGGAATTTCAGGGAGAAATCGCGCTAGAGTGCGGATTTTCAGGGACAAATCGCGCTATCGTGCCAGAAAGCCCGATTAGCGCGGATTTTACCGGGAAAATCGTGCCAATTAAATTACTCTAAGCAATTTTTAATTAATGCAGATTTTTCGCTCAGGGTAGCGCCAAGGAGATCCCTGAACAATGTGAACTTCATTTGGCGGTTTGTAAACAGAGCAGATCGGCGGAGCTACAGATCAGTTTGGGAGAGACAGATCGGGAAAGCGCCAGAGGAGATCTGCGGGAAACCTCGACTTCGTGTTGGTGATCTGCAAGGAGATCAGGATCAGCGAAGTGGCAGATCAATCCAGGAGAGGTGGATCGAATCAATTGTGATCAGATCATTGTTTCGGCTGTGTTGGAAACGCCGAAGTTGCTCATTGGAGCGGGAGTGCCAGACACTGTAGATCGGTAGCAGAGGTGACAGATCGATCTGACAGGTATTGTTTTTGCTGTTATTGTTAAGTAGATTCACAATGAGTAACACGATGGAATCTTACCTTAACGATTCTGGAAAACTCAACGGATCGAACCTCACAAACTGGAAGTTTAAGATCCAGACTCTGCTCGAAGGTGCGAATGCTTGGGCTATAGTGACAGGCGACGAGCAGAAGCCGGCAGCAGCCCAATAGAAGGAAGACTGGGAAAAACGAGAAAACAAAGCTAAAGTCCGGCTGAAGATGTCTGTGAAAGACAATTTCATTGCACACATCAGATATTGTAAATCGTCCGCAGAGATCTTGACGAAAATCAAAAACCTCTATGAGACCCAGAATACAAACAGAGTTTTGGCTCTGAAAAGCAAGCTATTTTCGATGAGGATGGATGAAAGGAAGTCTACTACTGCATTTGTAGCGTGAATTAAGGATGTTAAGGACGGATTGGGGGCCATTGGAGTCGCAGTGGCTGATGAAGACCTTGTTGCAATTACAATGAATGGGATGCGTGATGATTTTCAAACCTTCATCACTGGAGTCTCGGCAAGGGAGAAAGCACCCACGTTCGATGATCTCACTGTGATCTTGCAGCAAGAGGAAGATTGAAGGCAGAACTTGAATCTGAACTCCCAAAGTGACGATCTCACGCTGGTGGCAAAACGACGACTATCTAAAGGAAGGCAGTCACAGCAGCAATCAAAGCAAAGAGGATGAACAACACAGAAGAATCCGCATTCTCAGAAAGGTATTCTTGCAAATCATTATGAAAAGAAATGTTTTTATTGTGGAAAAATGGGTCATATACAGAGAGATTGTTATCATAAGAAGCAGGCTGATGAGGCAAGGAGGAGACAGGTAAATCCAAAACACAGAGGATATTTTGTTGAAGAAGAAGAAGACTTCAGTCATGAATTCTGACTGTTCACAGTTGACTGTGCCTTTACAACATCAAATGAAGATGACATCTGGTATGTCGATTCCGGAGCATCCTCACACATGACAGGTAATAAGGAAATTTTTGACAGTCTTGAAGAGATTATAAATGGATCAAAAATATATCTAGGGGATGATAATGGATATCAAATTAAAGGTCATGGGGTGATTTCAGTTAAGTTTCCAAATGGAAAAATTAGTCACCTTTCAAATGTTTTATATGTACTTGGAATAAAGAAAAACCTGATAGCTGTATCCATGATGGCTGATCAAGATATGTATGTCGAATTCTTCAAGACTCACTGTGTGATAAAGGATTACAGGAATGAAATTGTTGCAACAGGCATGCGGGTTGGAAGCCTATATAGGTTGGATGCAAAAAGTATACCAAAGCAAGCCATGGTTGTAGGAGAGTCGACAGCTGAACAACTCTGGCATCAGAGGTTTGGTCATCTAAATTTGCAGGATCTTATGTTGTTACAAAAGAAAGGTATGGTCGAAGGTCTCCCCATCTTTCGTAACATTCAGTTGAACTGTGATGGTTGTGCCCTAGGAAAGATGCACAAAGAACAGTTTCCTTTGCATGATAGGAGGAGGCAAACAAAAATCTTACAGCTAGTGCACACTGATGTATGTGGTCCCATGCAGACAAGGTTGCTAGGGGGAGCATACTATTTTTTGTTATTTACTGATGATTTCACTAGGTATTCTTGGGTTTATTTTTTAAACAAGAAGAGTCAGACTTTCCAATGTTTTATAGAGTTCAAAACCCTAGTAGAAAAACAGTTTGGAAAAAGTATTAAAATTCTCCGATCTGATCAAGGAGGAGGATACAAATTAAAGGAATTCATGAAATACTGCAAAACTCACGGGATTGTTCAGCAATATACAGTGCCGCATACACCACAACAAAACGGAGTTGCAGAGCGTAAAAACAGAACATTGGTGGAGTGTGCAAGGAGCATGCTGCAAGGTAAGGGTCTATGTAATATTTTTTGGGCAGAAGCAATAAATATTGCTGTATATTTGAAAAATAGAAGTCCTACTAGGTTTCTTGGCTTCAAAACCCCTTTTGAAGCCTTATATGGATTTAAACCAGCAGTAAATAACTTAAGAGTCTTTGGGTCAAAAGCATTTGCACATGTACCCAAAGCTGATAGAAAGAAACTAGACCCTAAGGCAGTTAAATGCATCCTAGTTGGTTATGGCACAAAGTTTAAAGCATACAAATTGTTCAATCCTGAGTCTCGTAAGGCATTTGCCAGTAGAGATGTAGTCTTTCATGAACAGGTGCAGGAAAGGAAAGCTGATGTTGGAGATGATTGGCACATTCCATTGTTGTTGGAGGAAAGCAGCGAGGATGAGAGGGAGCAGGAACAGGAGTAAAAAGAAGAAAATGAAGAAGAACAGCAAGAAGGTGAAAAAGCAGGCCCAGTTATTGCAGAGGAAAACAAATTTGAGGTAAGTCCTCCCCTACCAATTACCATTGAAGTTGAGAAACTATGCTTTGATGTCAAAAGTTTTGAACTTCAATTACCATTGAAGTTGAGAAACTATGCTTTGATGTCAAAAGTTTTGAACATTGTAGAACCCTCTAATTATAAAGAAGCTAGTCAATTTAAGGAATGGAGAGCTGCAATGGATGAAGAAATGGAATCAATTTTTAGAAATGATACTTGGGATTTAGTTGAGCTGCCTAAGAATAAAACTCCTATAGGATGTAAGTGGTTGTTTAAACCAAAAATGAATGCAGACGAAAGTATAGATAAGTTAAAAGCTAGGTTGGTTGCAAAAGGATAT